>MSJI02000951.1:0-25197 GCA_001931905.2 Cladosporium sp. IMV 00045 | reverse complement strand
AGGCAAGCATCCTCCTGCCAGCCGCCGGCCGCCCGTTGCCTGTCACTTCACTGCCGTTGACAAGGCGTCCCTGGACTCCGGCCCATCGACTGGTCTGTAGGCCCGCTTTTCGATCCCCGACCACTGCACGAGTAAGCTCGTCAAGGCCAATCTACTCGAGCACTACCCTCTTGCACCGGTACATCAATCAGTCTACAACGGAGATCACACCAGGTCGGCCGCTCGTCTGTGCGATCGACGGATATTGATTCAGGCGCCACGCAATCCGGATTTCAATCAACTCGTATATTGCCCATCCTTCCTCGGATACACCCTTCTTGTTGCCATCATACGTTACGTTACGTTCCTCTTCAGCAACTACCCTCGTGACGTACAACCAACAACGACCTCTTGCCTTCTGGTCATTCGTCTGAATGGCAGCTGTTGGCATGATGAGCTTCCCTCCGCGCGATAGCTTCCAGGGCTATCCGCAACAATATCACGCCCATTATGCATCACGCGCGCAACAGGACCCAGCCGTGATGGCCTCTTCATTCTCCGTCAATCCCCACTCGACATATGCTCCGACATCTCAACCTCAGCAGCAGCAGCAGACCTACCAAACATCGACACGGTCAGCTCGTTCATCACACTCGCCTGCGTCTGAAGATGGCCAAAAGCCTTCACTGCCATCCATTTCGAATCTGTTCGGCATGGTGGACGGCGAGCGGTCAGGAAAAGAGCATGGTTAGTGTCTTCTGCCCCTCACCCGATGATGATAGCCGGCATGTAAGCTAACGAGCGACTAATAGCAGCAAAGAACGCGCAACTGAGTCAAAATCAGCAGGCCCAGGCTCAATCGCAATCGCAATCACAACCACAAACGCAGTCCTATTCTGCCACACAGACTCAGACTCAGATCTCTCAACAGATTCAGCAGTCACAACCACCTCCCCAAAAACAACAGCTGCTGCAGCAATCACAGCAGGTTCAAGAACAACATCTACGACAACAACACTTTCAACACCCTCCACTTCCCGCGTCACAGCAAGCATCAAACGCGCCGAGGGTCGAGCAAGCGCCGCATATAGTGTCTTACCCTCCACAGGAAGCCAGCAACAACCAGCGGGCGATGATCCCGCCTACACCTCCAATGCGGACGGATTCAATTGGTGAAAACACACACAGCCCATCAACAATCTCGACTGGCTCATCATTATCAGGTCAGCCGTACTTTGTCGGCTCAGCCCTCAACAACGTAGAAGCCGACCAACAGCGCGCACACCTGCCGCAAATGCACAAGCGCCCCTCCGTTCCTGCACACCCTCAAACCTCTCCATACGGCACATCACCCTACGCCACGAGCGCGTACTCGGCTTCTCCCGGCACAGTGTCGAACAGCGGCTCTTTCTACTCGCCAAACCAACCCGGCTACCCGCCAGGCGCCATCTACACGCAACGAGCACTTCCCTCCAGCTTCCCACCGCAACCGCATTCAGCACCCGTAATCCCCGCCACAAACCCATGGGAACACCACCACTACATCGGGCCATCAGCGCACTCGACTTTCCCCCAAACGCAGGAGCGCTACATCTGCCCGACGTGCAACAAAGCCTTCTCCAGGCCCTCTAGCCTCAAGATCCACAGCCATTCGCACACGGGCGAGAAGCCCTTCAAGTGCCCACACAACGGCTGCGGTAAGGCTTTCAGCGTGCGCAGCAACATGAAGAGACACGAGCGTGGATGCCACACCGGCAATGCGGGCATGATGGGTCCCGTTCCGCACATGAGCCAATAACACTCGCGTCCATGCGGTTGTCGGCTCTTCTCATTATTCGTGGGGAAAAGGCGCGCAGCATGTTCTGTCATGAAACACCAGGCTCTGGACGTAACAAGCCTTGAGAGCTCAGCCAGGGAGAGCTCGAGACAAGAAAACAATAGGAGGAAGACGGCACAAATTCTCTTCTTCCTGGCTTCTTTTCTTTCTTCATCCGGACTTACAGGATTTCACGGATCTTTTTCTTCTTTTCTTACTATTCTTTTTCTTCTTCTTCGATTAGAAGGATTGGCGTCCGATACAGGCCACTAGAGGTCCAGGCGGCATTTTTGGGTTTATCTTGCCTTTTTACTTCTTATTCTATCTCCAGAGGGCCCTTGCCCTCCTTTTTCTACTTGGCTGACTGTCGATGGTTTCATGCTCCTTTTTGATGTATCATATATAGTGCTCAATACCCCCTTTCTTGTTCTTTCAACCTTTCTGGCTCTTTCTTTCCCTTCTTCTGCTAGACAAAATAGGCTGTTCACAAAATTTGGAAAAAGAGCATACATACAAACTGATTAAAAGCAATTTTGACGCCGATCTCCACCTTCCATCACGGATTCTCAAGTACCTTAACTTGAGGATGCACACCGAATAATAAGCTCGGAAGGACTTTTGATTGGAAAAGAGAACGCTTGCACAGTCAAGCTGCTCCCCGCTACACCATACCCTCAATATCGTTTTAACATCTCATCCCAAACCTCCAGTGCTCGACCAGGAGCACGACATCGCCCCTCAGGCACCCGGGAGCAGATGGCTCATCACTCAGTTTCTCGATGGTTATTCCCATGTCTCCTTTCTTCCTCTGTAGGTCTCAGCTTTCAAGAAGCGCGAGCAACGCTTGGACATCCAGACGTCCTGACCGTAAAGGCAGTTCTTCACCGAAAGATCCACATGGGTTGATCAAGGGACCGGCTTGTAGAATCCAGGATAGTTTTCGAAGAGCGTCTGAGGGAGGATTTTGTT
The DNA here is from genome assembly GCA_001931905.2 of Cladosporium sp. IMV 00045. NCBI lineage: Eukaryota > Fungi > Ascomycota > Dothideomycetes > Cladosporiales > Cladosporiaceae > Cladosporium > Cladosporium sp. IMV 00045. The sequence goes on along the minus strand of MSJI02000951.1, from coordinate 22,433 downwards.
GGGGTTGACTCATCAACCCACCCACCCACATGCCCACACCATGAGTTCCGGGGAAGACACCGTTCGCGCTTCGTTGCGGATCGCATCGCCAAAACTACATGACTTGTCTTGAGCTTCAAACATGTTTTGCTTGTGAGCTTAGAGCGCACTTGATTCAAGACCAACCGGATCGAGGAAGGGGGAAAGAAAGGCTAAGGAAGGCAGCAGCAGCAGCAGCAGCAGCAGCGAAGCTGTGAAGATCCATGTCGATGTACACTCAATTTTCTTCCCGCTTCCACTGCTCCAACTCCCCCGGTCAATTAAACACTCGGGGCAATTTTGGTGGTGTTGGGAAAGGGTGAGTGGATGTTGGGTGATTTATGTGATTTGGGAATGGTTCTGGCGAGAGAGAGGAAGCTGAACGTAGTAGCGTTTTGGCCTTTGCTGAAAGAAGAAAGAAAAAAGGTAACAGACTGACATCTGCAAGTGTCGTGGAAAGTAAAAAAGCGGACGACACTAAACCATCTAAACAAAAACTTGTCTGCGCGTAATTCAAAGCAGGCAAGCAAGCAAAACGAGCAGAACATGGTATCCATCCCATCCCATCAATGTCGAGAAAGTCGTCGAAAAATATACGAGCGTAAACCAAAGAAAACCAAAAACCCAATCCAGTGAGAACATCAATAAGCAGAAAGCGCCGGTCCCCGATTACACCAATCCGCCCTTGACAAAAAAAGAAGACAACACTACCTCTGCGTAGCCACCCACAGAGCGTAAAGACCGCACACGTAAGTCCCCATCAGCGTTCCGCTGTACCCGCCGTATTGAGAGGCATCGACGACAGCGACAGTCTCGTCGCTGACCCAGCCTCGAAGAATGTAAGCGCCGTAGACGGTGCTCACGATCATGGCCTTCGCGACATTGAATGTGAACGGATCGTAGTCGTAGCGCACGACGCGGACGCGCGCGTTGTTGCGCTTGACGGTGTGGACGGTCAGGTTGTAGAAGTAGGCGAAGAACAAGGGGACGAAGAGGTGGGTGGCGCTCCAGAGCAGGGTCGGAAGCCAGAAATCAGGCGATAGAAGTTGGAAGAGGTCTGGGACACTGACTGCGATGCTTGGGGTGGCGATGCCGACGAGGTGGATGGCGGGGATGTCGAAGGCGTACTTCCACGGCAACAGCGCTTTTTGCAGATTGTAGGCTTCGGCAATGAGGAATGTGGCGTGCACGGCGGCGAGAGAGGAGCAGGACTCGCGCAGCCATTCGATCGCGTCGGGGACGCCGGAGAGGGAGAAGGACCTGTTGACGCCGGCGTAGAAGCGGTCGGTGGCGTGTTCGACTTCGTCGACGACGACTGTTGGTGATGGTGGGAGGGAGGACCGGCGACGCTGCATGATGCTTGCTGCGGGTGTGCGCCGCGAATGTGCTGTGGGAGATGATGCCATGGCTGCGCTGCGTGCTGTGCCGGAGTAGTCTTCGTCGTCTCTGATTGCGCGTTAATGTTAGTGATGTTGACATGAGGATTGGGGTGTCGTGGGGTGGCGATCGTACTCTGGCTCGGATTTGACCTTTGTCGCGCGTCTGCCTCGACCGCGGACGACGCTCTTAACCTCGCCCTCGTCGCTGTTGCTGTTGTCGCGCGCTTTGTGTGGCGTGCGGCGCGTCAGATAAAACGGCTCGAAGGTGGGATCGTGTTGCAGGCGCGACGAGTTGGTTTGGAGGAATCCGTCAAGCGCATCGATGATGTCGGGTTTGTTCAAGTCGTCGTCGCTGGATTTTGCGCAAAAGGTCAGCAGTCGCATTCCAAACAAACAAAGGTTACCAGGTTGATATGTGTGTTGACGCACAGCTCTAGACCTGCTTGGACGGCGAGGTCGATCAGCGCCGACTTTCGCTGCTTGGAGAGCCAGGATAAATTGACCATTTTGCCTTGATTTTCTCCGGACGAATGTTACATAGATTGTTCACGAAAGTGATGTTATTCAAACGAGTCGAGTGTACACAAACGCGTGGAGTTGGTCGGTCGTCAAGGCAAGACATCACTCGCATATAGTAAACACGCGCACCATCAAGCTAACCGCTTATGGGAAGATCACGTGCAGCGCATTCCGACGGATCAGGTGCTGCTTGCCTTAGCCAGATGACTTGAACTTATTTTTCTCTGGAAAATGGGAGAATCCGATAATATCGATATGTTCTATCTATTGAACCGGAAAAATGCCCAACTCAGAGACGTGAAGTTGGTGTAAGCGGCGGGCTAGACTGAACGCTCGGTTGTTTGCGGCGGCGGTGGGCGCAGCAGAGGAGCGTCATCTTTTGCAGAAACGTTTGGGGGCATGAGGAAAAGAGAGATCAATTCGTGCTCCTATCCCACCACACCTCACCGCATCACCACCCAGTCCAACAATACCCTTCTCGACCTTCGCTAATACCCCTGGAATTCCTCCTGTTTCATATTGAATCTGTTTCATATAGAATCCGCATCCCAGGATTCTGACGATCATCACTGCATAGCGCGCGCTATAGACTGGACGAAATCGAGCATTCATGGTATTAGCCCGCGTGGCTTCATATATTTTCCCACAGGCCGAATCTCAATCGCCGAGTTCGAGCAGCAGCAACATCACACCAAACGATGGCCACGGCGAGACAGCAGCAAACATCACAATGCAGGATATGCGACGGCAGACAGAAGACTTTCGGCCGGATACCACGCAGTCAGTCGCAAAGCAGCATGCTGTAGATGACCTCCACGCCGACGAGGCCTACAGGCCGCCCTATTTGCATGCGATGCTGGCGGGAGGAATTGGAGGCACGATGGGAGATATGTTGATGCACAGTCTGGATACCGTCAAGACCAGGCAGCAGGGAGATCCGCATCTTCCTCCAAAGTACACGAGCATGGGCAATTCGTACTACACAATCCTGAGGCAAGAGGGAATATCAAGAGGACTTTACGGAGGAGTTTTGCCGGCGTTCTTGGGCAGTTTCGGAGGAACGGTTATTTTCTTCGGATGCTACGAGTGGAGTAAGCGATACATGGTGGACATTGGCATCACGCCGGCGGTGGCGTATTTCTCGTCCGGCTTTGTCGCAGACCTCGCAGCAAGTCCCTTGTACGTGCCGACGGAGGTCCTCAAGACCCGCCTGCAATTGCAAGGTCGCTACAACAACCCCTACTTCTTCTCAGGGTACAACTACCGCTCGACTTTCCACGCGCTTCGGACCATCTACCGCACGGAAGGTTTCAGGGAGCTCTTTAGCGGCTACAAGGCGACCCTCTTCCGCGACCTGCCTTTCTCAGCACTGCAATTCGCTTTCTACGAGCAGGAGCAGAAAATGGCCAAGAGCTACGTGGGCGGCAAAGACATCGGCCTGCCGCTGGAGATCCTCACCGGCGCCAGCGCAGGCGGCATGGCGGGCGTGCTGACCTGCCCCATGGACGTGGTCAAGACGCGCATCCAAACCGAGCTCGACCCGGAAGTCATCGCGCAAGCACGCGGCAAAGCCGCAGCGGCCGCAGCGGCGAAGACATCTTCGACCACGCACCCCACGACCGCGACGTCGTCATCGCGCCCGACGCAGACGAGCGCAAAGCACCCCAACACGCGCGGCCATCCGATTTCGACGTCTGGCGCGAGCACGGCTCTCAAGCAGCACGGGCAGGTCAGTCTGGACACGGAGAGCGTGATCAAGGCCCTGCGGATCATCTACCGCACCGAAGGCATCGGCGGCTGGTTCCGAGGCGTGGGACCGAGAGGTGTGTGGACGAGTGTGCAGAGCGGTACCATGTTGGTCATGTACCAGACGCTTTTGAAGTGGTTTGATGAGAATCCTGTGGCGAGTCTGGATGATTGAGGGAGAGGGGATTGAGCCATGTGTATGAGACAAGAGGGGACTTGCGGCATCTGGGTGTGTGTACGAATATTGCAATAAAAGCAAGCGAGGCTTTGGGTTTTTCCGTTCTGTTCTGATGCTTTTGTTCCTGGTATGGTCCAGGATGGATGAGGGGGAAGGAGCATAGAAATGCATTGTACGGCGCTGGAATTCTTCTGGAACGGGTCACCTTCGAAAAACCATCTCGGCTCGTGTATAATATATATAACTGTAGAACAATGTTGACAAGCTTTCACTTTGGTTCTTGAGTCGTTGTTTCGTTGCGGCTGTTACTACTTTCATTCGTCATATATTCTCGACGAATGCGTAAGGGGTATCTGTGAAACCATGAAATGTATCTCTTCATCGAGTGCATTTCTGTACTTCTGCGTTTGTAGCCTGCCGATGTATCAGATCTGGGCTCCTCGTCTTGTGAAACGACGCCGATGGTCCAAGCTCTGGCTTCCACGTCGCTCCAACAAGCTGGCGCGTCGTCCAGAAAGCTGGCGGTCTATTGGAATCTGAGGAAGCAACTCGACAATCTTTCAACACAGCACATACGGTATGGCGAACAGACAAGGATACGATGTGGTGGTCGACGTAGACGCCGAGGTATGCGCGCAACCAGCCTTTCGTAGTCCAAGGACTCAACTGATCCAAAACTAGGGCGATCTCGGCCATACCGACCTCCAAGAAGACAACCTCGAGTTCCACAACTCCAGTGAGCAAGACCATAAATCAACAGTAACCTGCACAGCTCACTAACACCACCCTCCCTCAGCCTTCGACAACCCCTCCTCCCGCACCGCCAAAGTGCAACCCGACTCGACGTCCTTCCTCGGCGCCGGCCCAGGCAACCAACCGGGCTCCTCGAAGCGCCTACTCTGGAGCATACAATTCTACCAACAATTCTTCGACGTCGACACGAACCAGATCCTCGCGCGCTGCCGCGCAGCGCTGTACCCGCGACAGAACTTCCTCGACGTCCTCGAGGGCAACCCGGACCTGTACGGGCCGTTCTGGATCGCGACCACCGTGGTGGTCATCCTCTTCCTCACCGGCACCATCAGCCAGTACCTGGCCAGCTCGGGCAAGGAGCACTTCGCGTATGATTTCAAGCTGCTGAGCGGCGCGGCGGGGCTGATCTATGGGTACACGGCTTTCATCCCGCTGGGGCTTTGGGGTGTGCTCAAGTGGTTTGGGAGCGAGAGTGCGAATTTGTTGGAGTGTTGGGCCCTCTATGGGTATGCCAATTTGATCTGGATTCCGGTGGCGTTGGTTTCGTGGTCGCCTTTGACTGGTAAGGGATTCTTGTTGGTTTTGGCTGGTTTGATCGGGGCATGAGTGCTAATCTGTGGCCACAGCTCTTAACTACGCTTTCGTCGGCGTCGGGCTGGCCATGTCTGCTGTGTTTCTCTTCAGGAACTTGTAAGTTGAAACCTTCTCTTTCATGGTAATTCTGCATACTATCTTAAGATCACGCTACTAACACAGATTTCCTGCAGGTACCCCGTCGTCTCGGCCATCGACGCGAAGCCGTCCCGCATTCTCCTCGTCGTTGTCGTTGCTCTGCACGCCGGTCTGGCCATCGCCATCAAGATCTTGTTCTTCGCCCACGGAAGCCCTGTCTCTGATGCCCCTGCCACGCCCTCCGATCCGATGCAGGATGCGCCCAAGGGCGATGAGGGTGGTGAGGGTAGGATGATGTTCTTCTAGATTATCCGTCTTAAGGACGAGATGTGCTGTATGATAGTCCTTGTTATAGATCGAACTTGATATCTTGCCAGAACTTGTTCCGACATATTTGGCCAGTCGTTGATCGGATGATTCGTATAAATGTACATGTAGGTATGAAGACGCTGTGTGGTCTTGGAAACTATGAAGCATGTGCCACACTCTCAACTGCAGTATGCTGGGCTCTGGAACGAACAATATAACAATATGCATAAATTTATCTCTCTTCACTCGTCAGCAACATGTATTTTACTATTGCATGTGCAGCACTGCATGCCCATCACAAACTTGCCCCACATTTGTCCCTCTCTCCTCCCGACGTCACCATCGCCCACCGCACATGCAAAAACGTTTCGTTGGCAGCAGTCCGATCCCGTACTGATTATCTCAATAGGTGTCAAAAAACAATACCCTCTGTCAGCTCATAAAGCATCATATCAAAATATCGGATAATCCGATGTTGGAAGTTTCGCAGGCAATCTCCAGGTCCAGTTGATGTCTCCGCCAGCAGCAGCAGCAGCCAAATTTCTACTCCCGCACCAACCCACAGTGCCCACTTCGCGCTTCTAGTCACGCACCCAAACCCAAACCTTTGATCGTTTGCCTGTCCCAAACCCACTCTCCAACCCCGACCTGCCTTACCCGGTCCAAAGGAAAGCCAACGTTAATCGCAACCATGGCACCCAAAGGCAAGAAGGGCAAGAAGGCCGGCGACGACTGGGACGAAGGGCTCGGCGAGTCGGCCGACCCGATCGCCCAGGCGGACGCCGACGCCAAAGCCGCGGACGCCGCCAACGACGCCGCCGAGGACGACATGGCCGGCGGCGGCGGCGGCCTGATGGCCGCGCTGAAGAAGAACAAGGAGAAGCGCAAGAAGAAGGGCAAGGCGGTCGACAACGACTTCCTCGACGGCGAGGACCCCACCATCACCCCGACCGTGGACGAATCTCTGGATCTGGCTTCCAAGGCGCCCGCCGAGGCCGGCATGGACGACGAGGACGACACCTTCGGCGCCCCTGCGAAGAAGGGCAAGGGCGGCAAGGGTGGCAAGCAGCAGCCTGCCAAGGCTGCGGCCGAGGATGAGGGTGAGGGCGGTGGTGTTAAGACCAAGGCGCAGAAGGAAAAGGAGAAGAAGGAGAGGGAGAAGCAGCGGAAGAAGGAACAGGTTTGTCTACTTGAAAGTGTACGGAGAGGGTTATGAGACACATGCTGACTTGGAGGATTTAGGCTGCTCAGAAGAAGAAGTCCACCCCGGCTCCTCCGCCTGAGAAGAAGGAAGAGGTCAAGGTTGATGAGCCTGCTGCCGCCCCGGCACCCGAGCCTGCCGCTGGCGGCAAGAAGAAGAAGCTGCCTGCTGGTCTCGCCGCGCTTCAGAAGCAACAAGAAGAACTTCGCCGTCGACAGGAAGAGGATGAGCGCTTCAAGCAGGAAGAGCTGGCGCGCATTGCCGAAGAGGAGAGACTTCTCAAGGAGGAGGAGCAAGCAAAGGCCGACGCCAGGGCTGCGAAGAAGGAGCGCGAGAGGAAGAAGGTCGAGGAGGCCAAGAAGGCCGGCACATACAAGACTGAGAAGCAGCGCAAGGAAGAGGCGCAGGCCAAACTGCGTCTGCAGCAGATGCTTGAGTCTGGCGCCAAGGTGGCCGGCATGACTGGCGAGGGTGAGGGCGAGGAGAAGAAGAAGACCACCAAGGACGACAGGCGCAAGAGGAACCCTCGTAAGGAGGCTGAGGAGCGCAAGGCTCGCGAGGAGGAAGAGGCGAGGAAGAAGCTTGAGGAGCTGAAGATCGCCGAGGAGCAGAAGAAGCGCGCTGCTGAGGAGGCGGAGAAGGCGAAGAAGGACGCCGAAGCCAAGAAGGCCGAGGACAGCGATGAGCTCGACGACTGGGAGGCTATGGCCGAGAAGGAGGAGGCTGACGTCAAGGACAGCTGGGACGCTGAGTCTGAGGACGAAGAGGCCGCTTCCAAGCCTGCTGCGAACGGCAAGGCCGATGCTGACAAGGCCGACCAGGACAGCGAGTCTGATAGCGAGGATGACTCCGACTCCGATGAGGACTCTGACTCTGATGAAGAGGAGACTGTTGCTGAGAGACAGGCCCGTGAGCGCAAGGAGGCAGCTGCCCTCAAGCGCAAGCAGGAGTCCGAGGCTGCTCGCGCCGCCGCTTCGAAGGACAACCTCCGCTCGCCCATTTGCTGCATTCTCGGTCACGTCGACACGGGTAAGACGAAGCTTCTCGACAAGATTCGCCAGACCAACGTGCAGGAAGGCGAGGCTGGTGGTATCACCCAGCAGATCGGTGCTACATACTTCCCCGAGGAGGCTCTTCAGAAGAAGACCGCTGTGGTGAACCAGGACGGTGCCTTCGAGCTCAAGGTCCCTGGTCTCCTCATCATCGACACCCCTGGTCACGAGTCCTTCACTAACCTCCGTACCCGCGGTTCGTCTCTCTGTAACATCGCCATTCTGGTTGTCGACATTATGCACGGTCTTGAACCCCAGACTCTGGAATCTATGAGACTGCTGAGAGACCGCAGGACTCCTTTCATTGTTGCTCTCAACAAGATCGATCGTCTCTACGGCTGGAAGCAGGTTGCCAACAACGGTTTCCGCGAGTCCCTCGCCCTGCAAAACAAGGGTGTGCAGAACGAGTTCCGCGACAGACTGGAGAAGACCAAGCTCGCTTTCGCCGAGCAGAGCTTCAACTCCGAGCTGTACTACGAGAACAAGTCTATGGCCAAGTTCGTCTCGCTCGTGCCCACGAGTGCCCACACTGGTGAGGGTATTCCCGACATGCTCAAGCTCATCCTGCAGCTCACCCAGGAGCGCATGACCACCCAGCTCATGTACCTGAGTGAGGTCGAGTGTACCGTGCTTGAAGTCAAGGTTATTGAGGGTCTCGGAACCACTATTGACGTTGTCTTGAGCAACGGTATCTTGAACGAGGGTGACACTATTGTACTGTGTGGTACTGAAGGCCCCATTACAACCCAGATCCGTGCCCTCCTTACTCCCGCAGAGATGAAGGAGCTGCGTCTCAAGTCGCAGTACGTCCACAACAAGACCGTCAAGGCCGCCCTTGGTATCAAGATCGCCGCCAACGGCCTCGACCATGCCATCGCCGGTTCTCGCCTCCTCGTGGTCAAGGATCCCGACGACGAGGACGAGATCGAGGAGCTCGAGGAAGACGTCATGGGCGACCTGGAGCAGCTCATGAGCAAGATCAGCAAGAGCGGCCGCGGTGTCACCGTGCAAGCCTCCACTCTCGGCTCCCTCGAAGCCCTGCTGGAATTCCTGCGCGTCTCCAAAATCCCCGTGGCTAACATCTCCATCGGCCCCGTGCACAAGCGCGACGTCATCACCGCCTCCACCATGCTGGAGAAGGCCAAGGAGTTCGCGGTCATGCTCTGCTTCGACGTCAAGGTCGACAAGGACGCCATGGAGCTCGCGGCGCAGATGGGCGTCAAGATCTTCACCGCCGAGATCATCTACCACCTCTTCGACGACTTCACCAAGCACATGGCGCAGCTCGCGCAGCAGCGCAAGGAAGAGAGCAAAATGCTCGCCGTCTTCCCCTGCGTCCTCCGCCCAGTCGCCGTCTTCAACAAAACCGACCCCATCGTCGTCGGCATCGACGTCGTCGACGGCAACCTGCGCGTCAACACGCCCATCGCGTGCGTCAAGCAGAACTCCGCCGGCGTCAAGGAAATCATCCCCCTCGGCCGCGTGACGTCCATCGAGCGCGACCACAAGCAAATCCCCATCTGCAAGAAGGGCCAGCCGTCCGTCGCTGTGAAGATTGAAGGCCCCAACCAGCCGCTTTACGGCCGCCACTTGGAGGAGAAGGATATGCTCTACTCGCAGGTCAGCAGGGCTAGTATCGATACGTTGAAGGAGTTCTACCGCGATGAGGTCGATAAGGATGAGTGGGCGCTTATTGCTAAGCATCTTAAGGGGTTGTTTGATGTTGTGTAAGGCAGTCAGGTGTCGGGAAAGGAATGAATTTTGGAATTGGTTGGTAATGAATGAAGGAAAAGAAATTTCAATGATGATGGAAAGTGTTTACTTGCTTGGTTCTCACGCAACGAAAAGAAAGGGACTTAGTTCTCGGGTTCCTTTTGGAGGAAGGTAAGCGAGGCGAGGGTGTTTTTTTGTCTTGTATTCTCGGTATATATATGGTTTTTCTTTTCATGTCACACTCTCAAGTTCCAAAAGAAAGAAAAACAAGGATACCAGGTTGGACATTGACTTTTCGCTTCCCGAGTGTTTGTGAGGTGAGGTGAGGTTGGCCAGTAAGAAAGCCTCGAGGAAAGTAAAGTTCTGTTGCTCTTGCTTCCGTCAACAATCGTCTGTCCAAATGCTGAACGTGAAGAGGGCCTGAACATCCACAAAAAAGACATGCCTTTAGCATGAAGGTCAAAATTGTACAACAGGCGAGATATCACCCATTTTAGTACTAGTCGCGGCGCTTAAGTCCTATATATGGCAGAGCGAACGAGATGCCTGCGCCGAGAATCATCAAGTTCGCCAAGTCATGCGGCTGACGAAATACTAAGTCTGATGTTGGTCTAATGTTGATGTTCTGTTCTGTTATTTTTTTTTTTTTTTTGATTGGCAGATCAATAATAAATCGGATCATGAGACGGTTGAACGTTCATCCGAAGCCTAGATTCTCCCATTTCTTCGGGTCGTCGACTGTATGATGATAAGCTGGCTTGAAGGAAGCGAAGACGAAATTGAAGCTGTAGTCGGCCAAGTCAAAAGCGAACGCCACATGCAATCTCAACACTGCTTGCCCTTTTGTATAGATGCAATTGTGAAGAAGTGGCTACAGAACAGCCACTTCAGCCGCTCTATTCGTAGCAAGCGATTCATCTTGGCATATCATCAAACGCTGTTGGTATTGATACCAACATGGTGGCGGCGACGAATCCCTCCGAATAGAGACTTCGGTTCTAATGTCTCATATACTGCGATACGGCGGTATACGGGGTATGAACCTCGAGACGGATGATATATAATAGATCAAGTCTTTCCAACATTGAATACAGAATTCATATCAGCCAGTTCCATCAACATCCAGCACCCGATCAACGATCAACACATCAAAAAGCATCCCAACAACCCAAACGATCGACACTCAAAGCATCCAAACAACCTCACCAAACCATCAACATGAAGTCTGTTCTCGCCTCGGCCATCTTGCTGGCGACCGGTGCACAGGCGTGCATTCGCGTCAAGTCGTACATGTGGAGTTCGGGCACCTTCCACGACTCCATGACCGTCGAGGTCTGGGACAACAACGACTTCCACTGCACGATGGACCAGTCCAAGAGTGGCGTGAGCGCCGAGACGCGCTGGGAAATGGAGTGCAATGGCGACAAGTACTACAAAGTCACGCTCTGGGACAACGGTGGTAGCGGTGTGATTGAGCACAAAGTCTCTGGTAAGTGTGGATGATCTTGGCTGCTGGATATGATCAACTACTCGAGAATATCGCTAACGTGTGAACGTGATAGATGGCGATGTTTGGTCTGCCAACCTCAATCTGAAAGATTCGGGCTACGAGTCCAACTGTATCTCCTTCACGGAAAATGGTTCTTGCATGTCCTACGAGACGGAGCGTATCGCCGCTTTTGACGACGGATTTTACAACTGCGTTGACTACACCGTTACCGCTGATTGATGAATTCCAGATCGAGTGATGGCAGAGAGATATGAGAGAGAGAGAGAGAGAGATAGTAGGGAGTTGGTAGGGAGATAGTAGAGTAGAGAGATGAAAGAGATGGTAGAGAGATGGTGTGAATCAAATGGATGATTGAAAACTCGCCTGCGATACGACGATGCCGCGTTCCTCCACCGCCGCGGGGCCCGTTTGTTGAAACTGACCCCTCTCGTTTAGGCTAAAAGGGCCGGTGGCTGGCTAGTCTTCATCCCTTTACAGTCTTCACCCGGCCATCAATCATTGGGACCTCTGCTTCCCTTCCTATCGTTGTTGCTTCCAATTGCATATCTCAGTCTTTCTATGATCGCTTGCCACTCTCATGCAAGCCAGAAAGCCTCTGAGCCACGTCCGGCTCCCCAGCCCCTTTCTTACAGCATCACCTAGGTGACGTGAGCGACGCTATCGTCCCAGCACTTTGGACAAATCCGAGCGTGCATCTTGTCTCCGTCGCGGTGCAGAGCGACGAACTTCAACAGAGTTCCACATGGTTCAAGACAACTCGCCGCCGTTGTCGTGGTAGTCCTCATTTTCAATGGCATCCATGGCTCCAGATGTGCCAATATATCATTACGGTCCGTTGCATCGCGAACAGATCAGATTGATTTCGCTCGATCCCGATCAACGAAGTATACCAGCGATACACCTGCGACATGGAAACATCGACAGTGAGGAATATGAAGCTATATCATACACATGGGACAACCAACAGTGCGACATACCCATCATGTGCGACGGATGTTCACTGTTGGTGACGCGCAACTGCATCCGCCTGTTGAAACGGCTAGCTCATCGGAAATGCACTTCATTTTGGATTGATGCTATTTGCATAGATCAAAACTCCCCAAACGCAACCGCTGATAAAGCCGCTCAACTTCCGCTGATGGGGAAGATCTATCAGAAAGCTACTTGCGTAATAACATGGCTTGGAGAGTCTTCATTCGCGACTATGCAAGCATTCCGATACTGGCAACAGGTGTATGATACGGTTGAGCCATGGCGGTCTGGTCTAGCGATTGGAAACGGCATTTGGACGAACCTTCCAACGCATATCCAGCAGCAAATCCAAGAGCAGCGCGTGCGATTCAACGGTATAATGCCCAACTTTGTATGAGCTGCACCGACTGTACGACAGCTTGCTAACTTCAGCACAGAAATCAGCTCCCAGCTTTATGGCCGTCGTCCCACGGTCAATTGTACGATGCTTGCTGAAATTTTCGCCCGCCATTACTTCACCCGTGCGTGGACGCTGCAAGAAGTGGTGATGGGTCCTATGGTACTGCTAGTTTGCGGAGAAGAGGAGATGCCTTGGGACCGCATGGCATATGCGATGGCAATATTGATCGAAATAGAGAGGAACGAGGCTAGTACCCGACAACACGAAAGCGCAGTTTTCAATCTGATTCTCCCGTACCGCTCACTCAGAGCGCGGACTCAGCGCCACATTCGAGAGGCCGCCAATCTCTCGCAGTTGCCCGTGGCCTGGGTACTCGCCATGACAACTCGTCTGAACGTCAATATGCCTCAAGATAAGTTCTACGCTATTTACGGGATACTCTCAAAGATGGGACTTATGAATTTACCCGCAATCAACTACTCCAAGCCGCTAGGAGAGGTGTACGTTGAGGCTAGTGAACGAGCTCTTTGTCACGACACCAAACTTGATCTTATGTGCTTTCTTGGAGTACGGCATGACATTCCTGGACTACCATCTTGGGCATTGGATCTGAACATGAAACACCCGGCTCTCGTAATTCAGTGTGATCACAGCAACGCCTCACTTACGTCCACTCCAATCATCTACCCTCTCGGGGGTGGTCAGCTCGCCACGCGCGGCAAGGCTGTAGGTTCGGTCAGTAGACGGGCAAAGCGCACGTTACCGTCCGACCTTAAATTCCCTGCGCGTCGAACCGACTCTGCAAGAGCGGTGGATCTTGAGGGGCTCGAACAACGGATTCAGGCATATCTTGAATGGGTGGTCATGTACAAAGAAGAAACGCAACGTTTGAGCGAGCGAGAAGCTCTCCACCGCTTTCGAGATGTGCTTACGCAGGGAAGCTTCCTTGACGGACCTTCCCCACAACGTCTGCCAGAGAAAGATTTACAGTACTTTGAGCACTGGGTTGTTTATCTTCTAGCGTACGGAGGTTGTCTGAGTGAAGATGCAGCTGAACCGATAAACCAGGAAATTGAGAGGAATGCGTGGCTAGCAAGCGAGCTTCCTGACGTAAAGGCACTTTACTTCGGAAACGACGTTGAGCGGTCAGCATGCATGGCAAGTCGCGAATGGAAGGTTCTGATGGCGTGGAGTAACTCGCCGATACGGCCAGTACACGTCCTTGTGCACAAAATGACGATGGGACATACCTTTTTCTTTTCATCAAATGGAAACATGGGTATCGGGACCAATGAGCTTCAGGTCGATGACAGGATCGTTCTTTTCTGCGGAGCGCCCACGCCTATGATCGTAAGAGCGGTCGAAGATGAAAGATTCAAGATTGTCGGCCCTGCATATATTGAAGGACTCATGCAAGGAGAATGTTGGTCTGCTGAGGGTCTACAGGATGTGCTTCTCATATAAGTCTTCATAGTGTTCGGAGAAGCGTGCATCACATTCACTAGACTCAAGTCCATTCCCCTTGCCTCAGTCAAGCCGGCCTGACATGTGCAACAATGAAAGCGCCTAGCTGCTACCATCCTAGTCCCTCCGTGCGTAGTGAGCTACCCTGGGTAACGAGTCACAAACTTTCGAGCACAGAGAGCATCACTCCCTGTGCCATATTGAACCTTCTCCGCCAAGATCACTGGACCACGAATGACCTTGCTAATCGTGTTGAACCAAATCTCTACCTTCTTGTACCAATGCTTTCATAACAATTCTAGTCTAATGCTCTCACTCTTCTGGCGCTTAGTTCCAGGTACTATCTCTTTTAAAACTGTTCGCCTAGTTTTTACCTAGCAGCTTCCGTAGTCTCTCTACCTCGGCACTATAACGAATAGCGCTGGAAGCCAAAGACAGCATGTATCGAATACGCAACAGGGTACCGAGCTCGTTCATCCGCAAGATGTACTCCATTACTGCTAGCTTTCCTTTAGCTCGGGATGGGGAGTACTAAGCGAGGGTCAAGGCTGTTAAGATTCGAAGTGACAGAGATTGAAGCGGAATCATGACAGGTTCGATGCTTCCACGCCTTGCCAACCGCCTCAGAGCGATCGAGTTCACGTAAAAGGCCTTCCGAGAGCAAGGGAGCCAACTGTTCTTCCTTGGCCTTAGTATGGCACCAACGAAGAACCGTGAAGAGACCTTACCTCTTCACCTTCCTACATTCTTCGGACACTCATCTAGGCCTGCTCATGCTAAAAACTCAGTGATCCAGTATGCAGAAGTGTCTGCGGGCAAGAGGCCGCAGCTCTTCTCGAAGCTCTACGGCCATCATGACTTATGTGAGGGAAGTCGTCTTACCCAAAACAGAGATGGATCCAGAATACGACCTTGCGCGATGTATACGACTTTCACATCCATCTCGAAGAGCAAGATCAAAGCCTGAACCCACCCTACGCTGTATAGTAAACGATCGCCGAACTGGAACAAGGAAAGCGTTTTATTACAGTAGTGGACCCAGTAGTGGACCAGATACTTCCGGCCGGCACGGGGACTATCATTGGCGTTGCACGACGCAGAGTCCGACCGCAGCAGTCTAGAATCACGAACTCAACTGGGAAGATATCAAAGAGAGAGACTGGAGAATTTGGGGAGGCGAGAATCCTTCCGAGAACCATGATATTATACTGCATCTTCGTGTCATTGGGTAGTCAACCGGTGGCACCGGTTTTTTTCACGCCAGTTCCTCCACCGCCGCGGGGCTCCGCTTCGTACCTTCCTAAACAGTCTTCACCCGGCCATTGTGGCGACCTCTGCTTCGGCTCACATTGTTTTTCCTTCCAATTACCAACTATATATCAATCTTCTCACAATCGCCCGCCATTGCCATACACACTAAGCCGTTGCCCAGGAAGCCTATCGCAATGAAGCGGGCATTGGCGGGTCTTGTGCTCACGAGCTTCTTGATCAAGCATGGCGGCTCCACGCCCTGGCGAATGATAAGAGTCGAGTGATATTGACACGCTTGGCATATTGTAGGCGACTATCCACCTATCCACCATGGGCAGTTGCAGCGGACCTCATCCTCTTGTGGTCGATATGCGCAACCGAGACGAGCGAATAGGCTCATGAGAGCAGATGGTGCGATGGCCAAGTATAAAGCACACGCCCTCCTCTTCGATTGGGAATCTGGTCGCTGCTTTGTCCTTACAGATTTATTATATTGCTAGGCATACGAGATTGTCGTCAACATGAAGGTCACAGTCGCGCTCGTTGCTTTCGCCGCGGCTGCATCGGCGACTACAGAACTGAAGGGACGTCAAGCAGGACACAACGACAAGCCATGCAAGAAGAGGCCTGACGTTACTTCGGTAAGTCGTCAGCATATCCAGCATATCGAATTGGCGTGTCACTAACCGACTCTTAGAGGAAGCTCGAATCGGATATCACCTCGAAGAAGCTACTTAGGGGCGCTCAACAACTCCAGGACTTCGCCTACAGCTACCCGGATCGTAACAGGATCATGGGCGGCAATGCACACAACGACACCGTCAACTGGCTGAAGGAGGAGCTTGAATCCACCTCATATTACGATGTCACCCTTCAGCCTTTCTCCAACTATGTCATGCTGAACGGCACGATCAACAGCTTCACCATCGATGGAACTGCAGTTAATGCCACGCTCTTCGAGTACTCCAACTCCACCGCCGGCCTCGTCACTGCGCCATTAGTCGCAGTGAACAACCTCGGATGTGAAGCATCTGATTACCCAGCTGCCCTGGCTGGTAGCATCGCTCTCATCTCCCGTGGCAGCTGTGACTTCGGTTTAAAGTCTGCTCTTGCTGGAGGTGCAGGTGCTATTGGTGTCGTCGTCTACAACAACGTCGCCGGTACCGTCTCCGCCACCCTCGGCCCTCCTCCTCGCCCTGAAGGCCCCTATGTCGCGACTGTTGGCATCTCTCAGGAATTGGGCCAGGCCTACCTCTCCCAGCTCTCCAGCGGTGCCAACATCACTGCCTCTTTGGACGTCTTGACTGACATTCAAATCATCACCACCAACAACGTCTTGGCGACCAGCAAGTGTGGTGACAAGGACAATCAGCTTGCTCTCGGTGCTCACACTGACTCCGTCGGCGCTGGACCTGGCATCAACGACGACGGCAGTGGTACCGTTGGTATCCTCAACGTTGCCAAGTCACTTGCTAAGTACAACGTGAAGAATGCCGTCACTTTTGGCTTCTGGTCTGGGGAGGAGTCTGGCCTTCTCGGTTCGACCTACTTCGTCGAGAATCTCTCCCCTGAGGAGTCTCTTAAGATCCGTGCCTACCTTAACTTCGACATGATCGCCTCTCCAAACTACGTCCACCAGATCTACGACGGCGACGGTAGCGCTTACGGCCTGACTGGCCCAGATGGCAGCGACGATATTGAGGAATTTTTCGAGAAATACTTCGTCCGCGCCGGCGTCCAATCCAACGCCACCGAGTTCAACGGCCGCTCCGACTACGGTCCATTCCTCGACGCCAACATCCCCGCCGGCGGAACCACCACCGGCGCCGACGAGGTCAAGACCGAGGAGGAGCAAGCGATCTGGGGCGGTGTTGCCGGCGAGATTCTCGACCAGAACTACCATCAAGCGGGCGACACCGTTGACAATCTCAACCAGGAGGCCTGGGTGCTGCACGCCCGCGGCATTGCGGCTGCCGTCGCCAAGTACGCCACTTCCTGGGAGGGTTTCCCAGCTCGCGCTCCCGTGGGGAACACCACCGCCAAGAGGAGTGTGTCGGAGGTTCGCAAGACTGTCGCTGGTGTCAAACGCTCTTTGCAACTATTCTAGAAGCTGGACTGGAAGATTTTTCAGATGTCTTCATGATGATGTGTACATGATAGTGGATGTACCCACGCAACACAATGGGCGCCTCCAAATCCGAAAATTGTCACTTGTCAGCCCCCATCCGCAATTGCGTTGTTTTCCTCGCTTTTCACTCATGTAGTGTGGTGAGAACCTACTCAGAAGTCGAGGTTTATCCGTCTGGGTGGATCTGCGAATGAATAGATTGATGCGTTCTCCTCGCATGTGGGTTGTAATGGCATTATTAGTCATTTTGTGCTTGTGGATTTGAGTCCGCAGCGCGTGTCTGCACCTAAAAAGCATCCCGCTCAATCCTGTCCATAGTTTGCAAAGCCTCCTTCGCGGCCTCAACATTCCTCTCACTCGCCGCTTCATCCTTCGCCAACCTCTGCAACTCCTCCTTCCAGACCTGCCAACGACGATGCCGGCCAAGGAACTCCGGCCGAGCAATTTCTTCAGCCTTCCAGTTCCCCCAAGCAGCATTCCTATACATTGCATCGCCGTCGATGGCGAGCCAGTGAGCCACAGCGCGAATATCGGAGAAGTCATCGAGGTCGAGACAGCGCAGAGTGAATGTCATGGTTGTACTGCCAAAGCGCTGCCTTTGCGCCCAGCGTGCTGCCTGGAGCTTGTCGACTTGCAACGGCGAGATGGGCGGTGAAAGCATTGATACTGGCCCATTCTTTCCAGCCGTCTTCGGTCACCTCACCAGTCTCCCTGTCGGGGAATGAAAGGGGTCCTGCGTGTTCGTGTTAGCCATCTGTTATGCCTGAGGTTAAGCCTTCGATGGCATCAACATACCGTGGAAAAACCGGCCAAGTTCCATGAAAAATTCTGGGAGATTGCGGAAGTGTTCGAAGTCGGAGACCGTGTCGCCTTCATCTTTCAACTCTCGGCGCCAGTGGTCGATTTGTCCCGCTAAAGACGTGGCGGCCATCTTTCCTTGTTTCCTGATTTTTGCCTTTGAGTGGTGGAAAGATCGAATGATGATTTTTCAATGTCCCCTTTTGAAAGAAAGATGAAAATCCTGCGTACATGTACACGTTCAGGTAAGTTCATCATGACATAGCCACCAAAACTCGATGGACGACAGATTACACGCTGCGTGCTCGCTAGCGCACATTTGGTGTGGATCCGCGCATCGACCACGTCTTATGCAAAGCCATGTCTCAAACGAACAAATGCTTGACTGTGTTTGTTCGGGCCAGGCAGTACACTTCAGAGCTCGCAGATGTCGTGAGAGTCTCTCCTTACAATTTGTAGATGCGTTTTGGCGTGAAGATATCGCGCTGCATCTTGCATGTCGGAATGCAACCCGTCCGGAACCAGGATCTCGTCTCAAGCATTCCCAAGCTCTGTTCATGGCTCAACATGACGTCCACGGATCCAGATAGGTCGAATGCCAGCATAGTATAATCAGCACCTTCGTTCTTAGCATACGATTGAGCCATCCTCAATCCTTTGCAGAGACCCGCCGTACATTCAACCCAGCAGCGCTCTTACTCTTGCCTGATCCCTTCCAGGCCCACTTCTTCTTTTTATCTCCCCCGTCCTTCCCATCATCCTTCTGCAACCTAACCAGCGTCTGCACCGCCTCCGCAGCATGCACTCTAACCTCCTCCCCTGTGGCCGTAATCGAAAAAGGCTCCTTAGTCAACGCCAACTTCAACGCACCACTCAAATCCCCCTCACCCAACCTCCCAACCTCCCCACCCCTCTCCAGTCTCTTCCCCTCCTCGTCCCAGCCCGCCTTGCGCAATTCCGACCTGAAAGCCTCGCGCAGCCGACGCGCGCTGCACGAGCGAATGTACGCACTGCGCGAGAGGCCCAGGGGAGCGTGCACGGCCCAGTGCAGTTTTTTGGGGTCGAAGGCACGGTGGCGGCGCGCGGTGCGGATGCTGAAGGGGTGTGTGCTGCGCGGGTCGGCGAGGTTCATGGCCGTGGCGACGTAGGTGGTCGGGTTGATGGGTTTGGGATTGCGTTCGTAGTGGATGAAGAAGAGGCGGGTGTTGAGGGTGGGTGTTTTTGGCGCCATTTTTGAGGGGGTTTGTTGTTCTTTCCTTGTAGTGTTCGATTGGTCGTTTGTCATCGGGAGATTTGTGCCATTTTGTACGGTTATGGCTAGGTTGTCTGGGTGGAACCCTTGAGTATCTTGTGCAGCTTGAATTAAAGATGCGATTGAAATAGAGCTTAAGCTCTGACGTTAGCGTTCTGGAGGTTTGCGGCAAATCTGGGGAAGGGAAAGTCGGCGACCGGCGAGCGGATCATGGACTTGAGATGCATTCAATTCCTACCAAAGCATCTCTGATATATAGGTAATCAGACAGATCCATCAATCCATCTTTTCTCGAGACATTCCAACAACGCGTATACGATCGCAACCTATCCCATTGCGCTGCAGACAACGCAAGGGCATCTCTCCGGATCGCCTCAAACCCCTCGAAACACCCATTCACTCGCCACCACGATGAAATCCGTCACCGTCCTAAAGATGGTCGCAACGTCAGTTACATCCTCAAAAAAGAAAACCGTCTTCTCCATATACTAATCCCCTCCCAGCGGCGGCATCTTCTGCATTGGCGGCCCAGCACTAGTCATGTGGCTTACTCCGACCGAAGAGGAGCTTTTCTCAGTACGTTTGCGCGCAAATAATAAAACAACCTCCCAGCCACACCATCCAAAATCTAATAGAACCTCTCCCTCTTTCCCACAGAGATACAACCCCGAACTACAGCGACGTTCCCTCGAAAACCGCCAGGGGAAGCAGGAGGATTTCGACAACTTCGTCGGCAGGCTGAAGCAGTACTCCAAGAGCGACAAGCCTAGTAAGTCGTCATTGCAAATTCTTCTATTCACCAATCTTCTGCACGGCCGTGACTGACACTCTCAACAGTATGGACGGCATGGGAGAAAGACATCGAGAGGCGCCGGGCGGAGATGAAGGACGCGAAGATCGCAGAGGACGCCGAGGCGGAGGCGCGGAGGAGGGAGATTAAGGAGTCGCTTAAGTGAGGGAGTTCTGTCTTGATGTTCTTGTAAAAATGTACGATATGATAGGAGACTCGCTGTGCTTCGCTTGCAACGACCACATGTATGCAGTTTGCGTTGCTAGCTTTGTCGCCATGAAATGCGAGTTCTGTGGTCTAGCATTCTGTCCTTCTTGGGGAGCTTCCGATGACCTGAATTGGATAAACTATGTCAGACGCACGTAAATTCATCTTGCCTCTCGCGATCGAATGTGTTGTAGAGTTCTGGCTTGGAGTGTCCAGGATGTGGCAGAATTAAGTTTAAGGGTTAGGGTTGGGGTAAGCAATATTCCTTCGAAGCCAACGAAAGCACCGGCACAACATGTTGATAGCAGTGTTTTGATGTCTGCAAAGTCTTTATGTTCCTGACATGATTCGCCGGTAACAAAATATGTCAAAATTGCCTAGCTGAGTGATGTTGTGGTAGTTGAGCTGAGAAGTAGTGCGGTTAGAGCATAGCAGCTTCCTACCGTGTGAAGCAATCTTAAATTCAAGTCTAATCATAAAAGCACCACAACTTCCATGTTCTCGATATCCCAGATAGAAAGACTTGTCAGTTATTCCACAAGAGTTCTGATAGAACCAAGGTTATCCCAGAAGCAACCTCAATTACTTGCCGAGAAACAATACGGCGTGTCAACATAAGACAACGGATTTGGTGATGGGCTATGTTCCGATGGAAGGGGTTAGACCAACAGGGAGATTCTCATGCCGCGTTGAAATCAATCTCAAGGTCTCGAGTCGAAAAGATCTCTATTTGGGGCACCTGAGTAGTCGTGTCTTTTAAGAAGGTATTTTGGGGAGGCTATTCCACATTCCTTGAACGATTTCACCCAAATGCGTCCTTCCGAGCCTGCTCAAATGCTCTCTTATCAAAAACCGAGTAAACGTGATCTCGTTGTTCCCATACCATTGTGTACACTGCCAAGCATACCACTTCGCAAAGGGCAGTCTTGCTCGCAGCGACAGATGAAGATTCCTTACTTGCCTCCAACACCGATGGAGCCCAAATCGAGCGCGCTCAGCCACCACATGAAAGCAAACTGCACGACGTAAGTGTAGACGAAGAGGAACTGCATTCTGCGACTGCGCTGGCTGCGCGCGATGGGTTGCATGGTCGGGTTGCCGGCTGTGGAATCGGAAGGGAGAAGGACGTATTTCAGGGAGCGGAGCTGTTAATGAACGATATTAGCAGGATGTTCGTTTCGCACGCACGATCTTCCTGTTACTCACCAAGAAGAAAGCGTTCGCCATGAAAGTGTATCCGAAAACAGCCCAGCCGACCCAGCCACCTGTCCCCTTACCGCCGTTGGAAATGGCAGCGACGGCGATGGTGACGATGACGCCGACGAATTTGTAGCCGGAGTAAGCGACCAAGTCGTAGATCTGACTCTCGGAGTTGATGTTCAAGAAGTAGCGTCCAAGCCAAAGCAGGACCAGCTCGAGGATGATAATGACACTAGCATTGCTGAAAGTAATCCCCAACAATTCCGGCTTGAACTGCCCGTTCAGCCCCGCGATCATGGTCGAGAGCAGCACGTAGGTCGTGAAGGCCATGACGGGGATGTAGATGTCGGGGCTGTTGATGTCGTCTCTGGGGGGGAGGAAGGACGCGCTGCTGCCAGAGCCTGTGGACTCGTTGTGCGAGATTTGCCGCGACCATGGTCTGTGGCGCCAGGGGAAGAGGACGAGCAGGAGTTTTCGCAGGACGTAGGCGTTGGAGACATTGAAGTAGTGTTTGAGGGCGGAGACGTTCACGAAGCGGTTCAGCTGGGTGAGATGTTAGCTACTTGTGGTTTCTTTCCTGACTCTGATCGCCATTGTTCGAGCAAGTCTCAACCAAACGTACGTTCTGTTCCATATACTGCTGGCCAGCCGTGATTCCATGTCCAGCAAAGCCCATGGCCATTTTGGCGGTGGGATCTTCCATGAAGCCACCGAATGCCGGGTGCATGTTGTATCCGGCGCCCGCTGCTCCAGCTTGAGGATCTTGCTGCTGCGGTTGGCCATATCCATAGCTGGCCTGTGACGAGGGCGGTGGAGGGCTGCGCAGTTGAGGGACGGTGGAAACGTGCTGAGGGACGGGGTGATGGAGCGGTGGGCTCTGGGCGGGAGGGACGGAGGCGTAAGTAGGTCGTTGCATGTTGG
>MSJI02000950.1:0-47429 GCA_001931905.2 Cladosporium sp. IMV 00045 | reverse complement strand
ACTTGGACTGCTCGTACATGTCGACTTCCTCCTGGGTGGCGGTGCCGTTTTTCACGCGCATGGCGGCTTTGAGGACGTTGACCTCATCAACAGCGTCGGAGGTGGCTTCGAGGGCAAGGCCATCTCTGTGATCGACGAACTCCTCGGCCACGTTGGGTGCCTCGACGGGAGGCATGGCTACGGCTGCGGGTGCCATGTTGATCGATTGATAAGTCGAGTATGTGAACTGTTCGATCGATGTTTACAAAACAACGGGAGATCGATTGGTAACTCGGTTATGATCAAGGATTTGAGGCAAACAGAGAAAGACGGTTTGGATGAAGATGAGATGAACGGAACACGAAGAGACGATAGCACCTTTTCTATCATCTTACTCCTGGTCGACCCCCGTATCTCCCCAGGGCTCTCCACTTGCCTTCAATCGAAGGGACAGGCAAGGCAGGGTGAGACCAGAGTCCGATCGCAGCAAAACCATGCAAAGGCCTGACTACGCCATCTCCACAAGCAGACCCCAGGCGCCCACACCTACCCTCGCTGCCCTACAGGCTCCGCCATGGA
Source organism: Cladosporium sp. IMV 00045 (assembly GCA_001931905.2). Taxonomy (NCBI): domain Eukaryota; kingdom Fungi; phylum Ascomycota; class Dothideomycetes; order Cladosporiales; family Cladosporiaceae; genus Cladosporium; species Cladosporium sp. IMV 00045. The sequence continues at coordinate 46,871 of MSJI02000950.1, read as the reverse complement.
GACGCCCCAGAAGAGGTCGTTGAAGGTAAACTTGTCATGGCATGGTCAGCATGTCGTCCTCATTGGCCTTCGCTCCCCTCCATCGGAAAATCCTGTCGGGCACGGAGGCAAGAAAATCCCTCAACGTCTCCACTCTGCTGCTGTTTATGGCAGCTCGGAAGCAGAGTTGATGCGTACCGCTGATCGTTCGCGTCATGGAGCGCCTCGTCTTACCCTTCGGCCGGGCGATGTTACCTCTTCTGCTCAGACCTGCCCCTCCGATCCGCCGCATGACCAAGACGCTAGGTGAATGGTTTCGCCGACATGTTTATCCTAGCGCGCCGAAGATGAAGTCTATTCAAGTCCCCGACGCGAGTGAAGTGTGGCGGGCACGTGGGGTGTGAGGGTTAGGGTTGGAGCATCAAACGCCGACGCGAAGACAGGACCCCACGTTCGACCTGCATCATCGTCAACAGAATTGTTCCGTGCGAGTGTAGCGAGGGCGGTGCTAGCCCTGGAGACAATTACGTGCTCGGCCCTGTATAGCCCGAGGTCAACAAAACCAAGACGACCACCCAACAGTCATGAACCCGGCGCTCGCCAATTTCATGCTCGCAAGAACCCCCGAACACATCAAGAACCCGGAAGCAGACGCAAACATGTCCGTCAACACCCAGTTCAAGCTCAACACCGGCGCTTCCATCCCCGCCGTCGGCCTCGGAACCTGGCAGTCAGGTCCTGGTGAGGTCGCTGCCGCCGTCGAGCACGCCCTCAAGAGCGGCTACAGACACATCGATGCCGCGTATGTGTACCAGAATGAGAAGGAAGTCGGAGAGGGTCTGAAGAAGGCCTTCGAGGCGGGGATCAAGCGCGAGGACATCTTCGTCACCTCAAAGCTGTGGTGCACTTTCCACCGAACCGGTCTGCAAGAGAAGTGTCTCAACGAGACGCTGGCGAACCTCGGCTTGGAATACATTGACCTCTGGCTCATGCACTGGCCGGTGCCCATGAGCCCGAACGGCAACCACCCTCTTTTCCCCAAGCACGAGGATGGCTCGCGCGATCTTGACAAGGAGTGGTCCTACGTCGACACCTGGAAGGGTATGGAGTCGCTGGTGCAGACTGGCAAGGTCAAGGCGATTGGCGTGTCAAACTTCAGCATTCCCTACCTTGAGAAGTTGCTCAAGGAAGCCACCGTCGTCCCCGCTGCCAACCAGATCGAGAACCACCCATACCTGCCCCAGCAGGAGACTGTGGATTTCTGCCAGTCCAAGGGTATTCAAGTCCAGGCATACAGCCCGCTTGGAAGCACTGGCAGCCCTCTGTTCCAGGAGGAGGGCGTGACGGAAGTGGCCAAGAAGCACAATGTCGGCCCCGGTACAGTACTGATCAGCTACCAAGGTAAGAACTTCTTGAGATTTATGACTCTGCACGAATGCATTCGCTAATCTTTCTACCTCAGTCGCACGAGGCGTGACTCCCCTTCCCAAATCCGTCACCTCCACCAGAATTGCAGAAAACCTCAAGGTCGTGCCTCTCGACTCCTCCGACCTCGACGCCCTCAACAAGATCTCCAAGACCAAGGGCGTGACACGCTTCGTCTACCCTGCCTTCGGCGTAAGTTGCCTTGCCGCAAACCCTCAACCGTTGCAAGCCCCCAACTTACATGCATCCAGGTCAACCTCGGCTTCCCCGACAAGCAGGAAGCATAGAAGGAGCAATCCATATCCCGCGACTGCTATGTTGGAGCATCCTCCCATAGACCCATGTACAAATGACCATAGATGAATAAAATGCTTGCATGACAGACACAGCGCTCGTGTCGTTCTCGAGAAAGACCTTTTTCTCCCTTGTCGTCTCATATTTGTAATTGACGTGACACTTTCAAGTCTTCTCGCGTGCCTTGACAGCTTTCGCTTCCTGCTTCAAAACATCCTCCAATCCTTCATTCCTGCGCGCGAGGAGTAGAACATCCGAGGTGTTGATGGTGGAGCGACCGGCATGTTTGGCGAAAGACTCCAAGTCGTGACTGATATTTTCTGTCGCGTGTGAGCATAAATATCCACTCTGAGATTTAGATCAAATAGGTGAAGGATAATTCTTACCTATCTGCGCCCAGAGCATCTCGCTCAAGGCTCCGATGAAGTGGGACGAGGCGTTGATGTCTTTGGCGAGAGAGACCGAGTCTATCGTTTGACCTACGCTGTACCATAGTGCGGCTTTCAGGCGTTCTTCTTTTTCGGCGTCGTTTGCTGGTGCCATTGCGTATGTTTCGGTCTGTGATGTTATGATTTAATGTTGATGGTTTTTGCGAGGACGCGTTTTGGTGACGGTGGCGTGGCGTGGCTTTGCCGTTGGAAGTTCACGTTGACTTCATCAACAGCTCCTGGCTTTGACTTCACCCTTTCCTTACACCACTGCTTTCTCTTCATCAACTAATAATGCAATGCCGGGATTCCTACGCACAGCAGGTATTCTCTCCAGCATATTGATTAACATGCGGCCAATGTCACTGTGGACGCAGCCACTTCGTCGGAATATTGCTGCTAAATCACGGACTCTTCCCATCTCATAACGGAGAATTGGCATTCAGCATTTACATGTACTCACTGCCAATATGCCCCGTCTGGCCGTTGGTAAGCCTTTCAAAGAGCGTGCAGGTGCTGGAATGTGGCCTTGACGCGCTCCATCGCGAAGAATGCTCGCCACTCCAAATTCTCTCGCCAGCTTGTCACACGCCTGTCACATCCGCATGGACTCTTCATAGATCCAGCCTTTCATACTTGCATCTTGCATATTCCGGTGGGAGGTAGTGGCTAACAAGCTACGCTGAGTTCTTTCTTTTGTTATATCGTCTTCCACTCGCCGCTGCATCATTTCCTTCCCTCCCGACTCTCGCTTTAGTCTCACATACAGCCCAAAATGATCACAAGAACATTACTCCCCGGCGCCTCGACGCTTTACACACTTTTCATCGCCTTACCATCCGCTTCTGCTCACATCCAAATGACATGGCCATACCCACTACGCTCAAAGTTCAACCCTTCAACGCCACAGAATCTCATCGATTACAGCATCTCATCGCCACTCGCCGGGAGCGGGTCGAATTACCCATGCAAAGGCTATCAACATGACCCCAATCAAGCTCCGGCTGCGACATACAATGCCGGCGATACATATAACATGACACTCACCGGCAGTGCCATCCACGGAGGTGGATCATGTCAGCTCGCACTTTCCTACGACCATGGAGAAACCTTCCGAGTCATCAAGAGTATCGTCGGTGGTTGTCCCGACAAGCTATCTTACGACTTTACCATTCCCTCATATGCTCCAGACGGCGAGGCGCTTTTCGCCTGGACTTGGCAGAACAAAGTTGGAAACCGAGAGTTTTATATGGACTGTGCGGTAGTGCAGGTTGTTTCTGGCCATGCTGGGCATCACAAGAAACAATCTTCGTTCGACGAACTGCCGGGAATCTGGAAGGCGGATCTGCAAAGTATCAACAATTGTGTTACGATTGAAGGCGAGAATCCTGTCTACCCCAACCCAGGTCCGGATGTCGAGTATGGCGACGGCATGGATATATCCAGTCCGCCGTCCCCTGGGGATTGCGATGGACTCTCTTCGCCTTCGAACAATTCGGACTCATCCTCAACGGATCCATACACAAGCTACAACCCTGCGCCTGCAGTAGATCCTGCTCCTTTCGCTCCATCGAATCTAATCCCACTCCCAGACTTCAACCAGAATCCACTTCCATCAGATGAACCCCCTGCAACCGCCTCCAACATCCCAGGCATGGGACGGTACGCAGAGCCAGAATCCACCCGCTCAACAACAACAATCTACATCGACTGCCCGGAAACGATCACCCTAACTATCTACCCGCCCGAAACGCCAACCTCGCCACCACCGGTCTACACGACCTCCGCCCCACCCTCAGCCTGCACGGGCACATCAGCCGCCTGCCCCTGCGCACCAGGCTACGACTGCCGCTCCATCGGGACCTGCACGTGGGCGTGCATCGCGCAAGGACTGACAGGTCTCTCCGGCTTCCGCACAACAACAACAACCACAAAAACAACCTCCCCACGACCAACCATAACTCGAACCTCAACAAGCACCTCCATAGCCCCACCACCAACGCCCTCCCCACCTGCACCCCCCTCCAACCGACCCCCCTACGCCGACCCCTCGCAAATCCAAACCAACCTCCCCTGCGTCCCTGGCACATTCATCTGCACCTCCCCCACCGAATGGTACACCTGCGACTACAACGGTGTCGTCGACCCATCCCGCCCCGCCACAGCATGGGTGTACACTTCCCCCCGGCGTGTGGCGGAGGGCATGGAATGCCTTCCCTTCCTGGTGCCGTATTCCGGTGCGAAAGCGCAGTATGCGCAGCAGAACGAAGCGCCGCAGGGCTTCCATCGGGACGATCGGTATGTGCGCGCGAGGCCGGATGGGGATTGTGCGAGGGATGGGGAGATTAAGTGCGTGGATGGGGGGAGTGGGTTTATGGTTTGCGATCAGGGTGGGTGGGTTAGGATGGGGAGTGTGGCGGCTGGGACGGTTTGTCGGGGCGAGAGGATTGAGGGGGCGTAGGTACGTGTAGTGAGGGGAGGTAGTGGTGGAGTCTTTGCATTGATGAGGTCTTTCAAGGATGTTTGGTTTGGGAAATTGGATGAATTTTAGTGTAGTATAGCAGGCAATAAAACGAATAGTCGTTTGCTTTTACTTTCAAATCAAGATGTCTATCGTGAATACGCTCGCTAATAGGCCTTTAACCCCAGTTTTTCGGATGCTCCGTCGCTAAAGTGAACAAAAAATGATCATGAAATCCAAATCAATGTGAGTAAGTAAATGCTTCCGGTATGACCCGTCACCTCGAAATCCGAGTTTCCAATCAGGTAGGCGAGTCTACAACCTAGACTTCTCAACTCTCTCACCGATCTCGTTGAACTCCAACTTCGTGCCCGTCCTCAAGGCCTCCTGCAACGCCGCGCCAATCTTGACGGCAGCCACGGCTCCGCCGAGCTTGAAGGGCAGCTTCTTGTCATCAAGAACACATTCGGTGAACTCATTGCTCTCCGTGACGAAAGCCGGGCCGAAGCGGTCGTAGTAAGTCTGCGCGATCTCACGACGAATGCCATTCGGCTCGTGGTGCTCGACGAGATCGTTGGCGGCGTTCTGGTTGATGGTCAACTTGCCGTGGGTGCCAATGACTTCGGTCACGTCATGCTGACCGGCGGCCATCATACGCGAGGCGTAGAAGTAAGCGATCTTGCCGCCCCAGAACTCGACGATACCAACACCATTGTCAACATCCTGGTGCTGCGCCAGACCGGGGTAGCGGGCGTTGACGCCGACAGCGCTGACGCTCTTGACGATGCTGTCGGCGCCGAAAAACCAGAGGGCAAGATCGATATCGTGAATAGTGGCGTCAACGAAAACGCCGCCGGAGTGCGCGGCGTAGTGCACGAAGTAGTCGTCGTCGCGGAACTTGTCGCACGTCTGGGAGCGGAGGACGGTGGGACGGCCGATGCCGCCGTTGTCAGAGCGCTCGAAAGCGGCGCGGTAGCTGGCGTCGAAGCGGCGAGAGAAGCCGCAGAGGACCTTGAGGTGAGGCTTCTTGTTGGCTGCTTCGACGACGGCCTCGCAGGTGGCGATGTCGGTGCTCAGCGGCTTCTCGCAGAGGACGTGCTTGTCTGCCTCAATGGCGCGGATGGCCTGCGGGGCGTGCTCGGTGGTGATGCCGGCGACGCAGACGGCCTCGAGGCCCGGGTGCTTGAGCATCTCGTCGAAGTCGGAGTAGATCTTGGTGCCGTAGGGGGCCAGGTTGGCCTCGGCCCAGGCGCGAGCTTTGGGGTCCGGGTCGCAAGCGGCGACCAGCTCGGCGCGTGGCGTCTTCTCGAGGAAATGTCTGGCGTGGCGGGCGCCCATGCGGCCGAGGCCGGAGACGGCGACTTGGAGCTTGCGGACCATGATTGGAATTGGAGAGGATTGTGGGAGAGGTGGCGGTGTTGGAGAGAAGGAGGAAGAGGGAAGAGATGGAGGACAGGGAGGATATATGGGAGACGGAGGGAAGAAGAGGTGGTTGATGAGAGACAACAGCCTGAAAGAAGAAGCGGTGTCTGTCTGTCTGCGGGAAGATGTTTCGCCGGGATGGATCAATGGATGGAGAGTTGACAGGAGATGATGATGAGGAGTGAGGTGAGGTGGATGTGAGAGCGAACCTGCCTTTTTCTATTGCCTTTGCTTGCCTCGTACCCGACGAGATGAGCCCGTGTCGAGGTTGGTGTTTTGTTGAACAGCGTAAGGCAGACGGATGGATCTCGCATTCTCTACGCTCCCCACAGACTGATCCAATTGGGAAATGAAGTGGATGATCAACCAGTCAAGAGGCTGCATCATGTCCGCCCGCATGGAGATGGGCAGTGTGGGGAGAGTTGGGGTCGAGGGTTAAGGCATCATCCTCGCTGCATCTGGTAATTCTCGCCAGCTCTTGCCCGTTGTGTGGATCTCTCAGGCACTTTTTGGTGTCATTTTTGACTTCATCCCGTGTCTCGCATGGAAGTATCCGAGAACGTGCCGTGGCTGAATTATTTTTGTGTTCACAGGCAAACCCCGATCGGCGAGTGAAATGATGATCTTGTGTTTTTGTTACTGTGAGTTGAGTAATCATAGTCGTCAACACCTTCTGCGGGTCCAGCAGTGGGTGATGGTGTTGGCTGGATCTTATGTGCGGAAGGAAGATGTACAACATGTCGTGTCTACTTGAAAATGGTTTATTTGGACGAGCAAGTGTATGGCACGGAAAGGCAAGAATGGCATGAATTCAAGATACATAGTTCGACAGGAAGTCATATTCTCATAGCAATCGCAAAATCTATCTCATCTATCCCCAACTCTAACAATCCAGCTCTTCACACTTACCTGCCCATCCACCCGCCATCGACAGTAAGCACCTCACCACTGACATACCCACTCGCCCGACTTGCAAGGTAAACAACACTTCCCTTGAAGTCATCCGGGCTACCCCATCTACCCGCCGGGATTCTCGCAAGAATGCTCTCCGCCCTCTTCTCATCATTGATGAGCGCCGTGTTCATCTCCGTCGCAATGTAGCCAGGAGCAATGGCATTGACGCAAATGCCCTTAGATGCCCACTCGTTGCTCAGCGCCTTGGTCAACTGAGCCACGCCTCCCTTGCTGGCAGCGTACGCGGGGACCGTGATACCGCCTTGGAAACTGAGCAGTGAAGCAACATTGATAATTGAGCCACGACGGCCATGAGCGTCCGGCTCGCGGGAGAGCATGTGTGCGCCAACTTCGCGGCACAGCGTGAAGACGGTACTAAGGTTGACCTGCAGGACTTCGTTCCAGTCCGCGTCCGGGAATTGGTGCGAGGGGTGTCTTCGCTGGATGCCGCCGCAGTTGAGCAGGACGTGGATGCTGTGGCCGTCTTGGAGGATGCGAGGCACGAGAGCGTTGATGGAGGAGGAGGAGGCCAGGTCGGCGGTGTAGATTGTGGCTTTGCGGCCGAGGGTTTCGATGGCGAGTTTGGTTTCTTGGTTGGATTCGTCGCGCTGTGTGAGGGTTGTTAGTCTTTCCGTTTGCGATCTGCGATTTTTAGATGCTTCTTACCTGGACGAGTAAGAGGTCTGCGCCGGACTCTGCCATTGCTATGGCCATTGCTTGACCGATTCCTCTGGTGCCGCCTGTTACGAGAGCAGTCTTGCCCTCTAGGCTGAAAAGTTGCTGGATGGACGAAGACATGGTGCTGGTTGGTGGTTTCAGGTGCTGGTTGAGTTGTTCTGCTCGCTTGCTGGCCATGCAATTCAACGAGGGTAGATACGAGTAGACGCACTTGCGACTGAAACGATAGCTTTGCAGAACAAGAGTGTGAGAGATGTTGATCTAGAAAAAGCCAGCGAGATGGCTGCGTGGACAAGATGTTGGAGGGGTATGATGAATGTTCTCCATTCAAACGCCGATGGCTGTGGACATTTTTCCGGTAGTTTGTCTTGTAAGACCCCCAGATGCTAATCAAATCTCTACTTCATCTGCAGACATACTTGCGGATAACGAAGGCTATATGCGACCCGACAATCGCCGACTCCTCCACCGGATAGACGATTCGGCTTGGTTTTCTTGATCACGACTGTCATTGTTCTTTTCTTGTCTATTCGATTCCTCTTAAATCATTTCTCCTGTCCTAAGGTAAACCAGACTCATTTATTTTCGAGCTATCGTCGTATACCAATTCAGCCTCTCAACTCGCAAGACCTCGAACACAGAAGACTCGCCAGAAACAATTATTCATACCCCCACCATGTCTTCACAAGTACAGGCCTCCGTGCTCCACGGAGCCAAAGACCTACGCACAGTAAGGAAACTCCAGCGTTTCCTTCCTCAAAAATGTGATGCTAACCCTCAACCCACCACCAGGAATCCCGCTCCCTCCCACCACCCGAAGCCGACGAAGTCCAAGTCCGCATAGGCTCCACCGGCCTCTGCGGCAGCGACCTGCACTACTACACGCACCATCGCAACGGCGACATCCTCGTGCGCGAGCCCCTCTCTCTCGGCCACGAATCGGCCGGAATCGTATCCTCAGTCGGCTCCAGCGTCTCAAACCTGAGACCCGGCGACAAAGTCGCCCTGGAAGTCGGCCTGCCGTGCGGCACCTGTGCACGCTGCTCCGAAGGGCGGTACAACATCTGCAAAGAGCTGAAGTTCCGCAGCAGCGGCAAGAGCTTCCCTCACTTCCAGGGCACGCTGCAGGAGAGGATCAACCACCCGGCGAAATGGTGTTACAAGTTGCCGGAGGCAGTGGGCTTGGATGTCGGCGCGCTGTTGGAGCCACTCGGTGTGGCTTTGCATGCTTTCAGACGTAGCTTGATGCCTGAGCAGGCGACGGTGTTGGTCTTCGGTGCTGGTGCCGTGGGGTTGCTGTGTGCTGCTGTGGCGAAGATAAAGGGGGCGGGTAAGGTTATCATTGCGGACATTGATCAGGGACGTTTGGATTTCGCGGTGCAGAATGGATTTGCGCATGCGAGCTACCTTGTGCCCATGAAGAGAGGAAAGGACATTGATGAGAACCTTGCCATTGCCAAAGAGACTGCCGCTGCGGTCGGACAGGTGGAGAGTGTTGGAGAGGTGGACGTTGTCTTTGAGTGCACTGGTGTGCCGTCCTGTGTGCAAGCAGGCATTTTCGTGAGTGAACACTACTGGACCTCATGATCGAACGAGAGGAAGACTAACGAGCATCACAGTCAACCAAGCCAGGCGGCCGCCTCATGCTCGTCGGCATGGGCCACCCAATCCAAACCATCCCCCTCGGCGCCGCCGCCCTGCGAGAAGTCGACATCGTCGGCGTCTTCCGCTACGCGAACACCTACGCCGAAAGCATTGAGATTGTGCAAGCGAGCCAGAAATCAGCGGACGGGCCTGATTTCAGCAAGCTGGTCACGCATCGCTTCAATGGCCTGGACGAGGCTGTTAAGGCTTTTGAGATGGCGGGTAAGACTAAGGATGTTGACGGAAAGCTGGTGTTGAAGGTTGTGATTGATAGCTTGGGGGAGGCGAGCTCGCCGAAGTTGTAGATTTGATGGGCTTTTATGTGTAGATGAATGAATATACCTTGATGACATAGGGTTTGTAGATAAACGCGTGGTTTTGATCTATTGATACCGATGAGAATGTTTCAAACTATTTTGAATTACTTCATATATCACTGCAAGGACATCTATTGATAACAAGCTATATAGATACTTTCCAAGTGTGTATCAAGTGTTCTCCTTCAATGCAAGTGACCCGAAGCACGCATTGTGATGCTGTCGCTAGTCAGGTGTCATCCAACATTATCGAAGCTGACGAACCATTACACCCACCTATCAGTAATCACAATCCCCTGCATTATCAATAGTCCCATATTCAACCGCATCGATAGAAGATGGCCCGTGCCAACCGGACGACAAGAGAATAGGGCACACGATCAACGACATGCAGCCCCATACGTCCCCAAACCCTAAAACCCACACTCGCCACCTGCGCCCCTCCCAGACTTCTTGCTAGACTCATGGGCGGGGCGAAGAAAGTCCAAGGACGCCATCCGAACTATCCCATGTCTAAAGTACCGCACATGCGTACTGCGCGTAATGGCCCTCGAGTAGCCGGTTATCTTGGTGCCCTTTCGTCAGGCGGCGCATAGCCCGCGGTAGAAGGTTGCCAAAGACCGACGTGCAGAGGCATCCGCTTCCGATGACCACCTACCTACCTCACCTACTTGCCTTACCTTCCTTGTAGATATGCCCTTGCGCTGGCCGCTAGCTTCTCGCTCTACTCGGCATTGCCTGCTTTGCTGAGACGGAATGGCTGCTGCTTCAGGTTCTACTGTTTCTTCTTCCGCTGGTGATGGTGCTGGTGTTGCTTCGGAGTCCAAATCTGCCTCTGTCGGAGCCGCTTCTGTCCCGAGGACGAGGACTGGCTGGTAAGGACTGTTGATCCGCTCCGGACGGGTCTATCTGTCATTTGTTCGGCTGGATGCCTGTTCTTGCGTGGGCTTGGCTGACCGTTTTGTAGCCAGAATTGTAGACTTAGGCATCTGAAATGTAAGCCGAAACGATCTTCCCAGACCGAGTAGACTACCTTATGCTAATCGTTCTTTCATTTTAGGCGATGATCGCAAGCCAGGGTGTACGAGGTGCCATAAGGCTGGCATTGAGTGTGTGCGAGGCTACAATATCCGCTTCAAGCATGGCAGTAATCCCAGGTGAGTCGACAAGTTTGTGGATGCTGTCAAATCATCAGTCTTACCATTACTGACCCTCAACAGCGTGGCCAATCTGAAAGGCTCCGGTCTCGCCAAAACGGAATATGATTTCAGCGACAGCCAACCATGGGTTCGGACGGACAGGAACCTCACTTTCTTGGATGAGACACCTGAGCTGAACAGTCTCTACGATCGTGACTTCATCGATGTTATCGCTTATGGCCCCGAGAAAGCCCCAAAACATACTGGGCCTCAACCTCAGGTCAAGTCTGGACCTGTACCTGACCATCAAACACAGGATGCCTCACAACATCAATCTCCACCGAATCAACTCCCAGTGGTGGCGACTACACCTGCAGGCTCTGCACCTGCTGAGTCTCCTCTTAACATCTTTGGTGTTGATGAAAGTAGATTCCATGAGAACGCAGCTCCCGAAAAGAGACGTCGGCTCACTACGTCTGGATATGTCTCTTATGGAGAATCGTTCCAAGACTCTGTATCGAGTGGGAGTCCTAATAACATTGCTCACTCGTAAGCCAGACCTTTTGACCCCATTTCAACATGTAAGTGCTAACAGGCGTGTCTAGGCCGGCACATTTCTGGGACAGCTCATCACACTCCGGATGGACTCCTGCTGGCATCGACTCTAATCTCGACATTGGACCGCAAAATGCTGCTTCGGATCCGTCATTCGCTGGAATGCAGTCTTCCTTGACACACAATACAGGAGTGAACTTTGCCTCCGTGTCAGACTCATTCTCCCGCATCTATCTAGAAACTCCAATATGGCCGCTGAAAGACAGAGAAGAAGCCAGGCTCTTGCGTCATTTCGTGGAACATCTGGCCAGGAGTTTTGATCTTACAGACCCTCTTCAGCACTTCCGTCGGGTGGTACCTCAGCGTGCCTCGATCTGCCCACCTCTCCTGAACGCCATCTTTGCACTATCTGCACGACATTTAAGTCGGATCGGCGAGTACGACCATCTTATCTCCAACAAGTATATACAGGCGTGTCTACAACACCTCATACCGATGCTCGACGACAGCTCCGCTCTGCAAGACGAGAACCTTCTGGCTTCGACTATCATTCTTAGACACGTAGAAGAGATCGAAGTACCACTTTCAGGTCAACAACCAGCCGAGCAAGAAAGCCACCTCTTCGGCGCGCACGCCTTCATCACAGCCCAGGAACGGGCAACCATCACAGGCGGTCTCCGCCAAGCTGCCTTCTGGGTCGGGCTACGGCAGGAAATCTACGTCGCATTCGTCAACCAACGCAGCATCATCCCAGCTCTAGAACACTGCAACATCGACCGCTCGTTCGAAGCAGCCAGCGATGATATCTGGGCTTGCCGCATGGTCGTGCTGGCAGCAGACATTATCCGGTATTGCTTCGGCGACCACGACCACCCGCAATCGACCTACACATTCCTCGCCGACTGCACCACGCAATGGTACAACAGCAAACCGGCCTCATTCCTGCCCGTCTACGAGCGTCAATCGAGCGAGGACAACGTATTCCCAGAGCTGCAATACGTCGCCGACGACGTCGTCACCGGCATGCAGCACTATTACCTCGCTCGAATCTTGCTCGTAGCGCACAACCCCAAGATTCCACGTCTTGGGCCCTTACGCACCGCTGCTCTGCGAGCGGCAGATGCTGAAGTCATGGAGTACATCCGTATCTTGTGCGGGATTTGCATGAGTAATCCCCACTCGCCGCCGAATTTCAAGTAAGTCTTGCAACCCTTTCCTGCTTGTCAAATTAGATTGGCATTCGCGACTGGAGTCTGACTTCGAACCTTTGCACAGCTACGCAGCCATGGCCATCGTCGTCGCAGGCGACAAGTTCACACAGCGGCGGGAGCAGGAAGCCGTGTTGGAGATCCTCGAGACGTGCGATCGAAAGCACGCTTGGATGACGGTGACGGTGCAGGAGAATTTGAAGACGAGTTGGGGGTGGGACGGGTGAGTGTACTTTGACCAGTTAATGAGGGTTGGCGGAAATGTACACACGTCATTGTAAAAGATATGCTTGCTGTCTTCTTTTTACCTCCAAAGATATGGTATGAAATGAATCTGTCAGCGATCTTACATGAAAGTAACCGTGGGAGACGAATCCACTCTGCTTGTCTCTCCAGTCTTATCATTTAATGCAGGAACCGCCTGGGAACCCACGGCATAGGGGCTGGTGTGTGTGGCCAAGGATCGTGTTCACAGGGCTGCTCGAGAGGCGTATGTCGTTGTTTGCTGTCTGTCAGAACAGGTCTGAACAAAAAGCATGCGAGATATGGTAAAATTGTCATGGCAGTTGCATATTCGAAAGCTTGTAGTACACCGGCCATTATATGTACAAAAGTCTCCCCCACCAGCAGCGCTTCTCGCCGGCTCGCGGTGCTCGAAGCCGTCTGTCCCTCCAGACCAGGTTTTTCTTCTTCCCCAGTCCCACTTCGCGAAACACAAAATCTCTTGCTCTCTATGTCATTGTACGTCCTGCGGAGTCGTTCTTCAAGAGGGACGGCCGGGGAAGGTGCGGAGACCGTCACGGCCGGTGGCAGACGCGCGCTTGAAGCTCTGTGATGATCATTAGCACATCTCGATCACGGAAGAGCGAGATTCCTTGTCATGGGCGCGAAGACAGGGAACTCCTCCCCATGGGTGACCACAAGGACCCAGAGGTAGATTGTCCGCGTATTCATACGCGCCGTCCCGCTCCATCCTTCTTCTTCAAGGATTGACTTACAGAGTCGCACTCCTCCCACGCTCTTCCAGCACCGAAACCAAGACCGGTGAATACGGGCCACGACCTGCGCTTGAAGAGGAGGACGCTGAAGATCACACCGAAAGACGCGCCGAGGGTGCTGCGGATAAGAAGGGTGCTGAGGCAGTGGTCCCACTGGAATAAGTCGTGTATCAGCACTTGTCCATATAATATAGCCATTCCTCATAGCCTTTCGCGTATGCCAGTCCTCCAATGCACTATCTCTTTCCTAGCTCGTAGTTCTAGCGTACCTTCTCGTTGAGAAGAGCCTCGCTCATGGGCCTGTTAGGGCGGGCCGCGGCGGCGGTGAGGGGCGCGTTGGTGTTGGAGTCGGACATGTTGATGTGTTGTTGTGAAACGGAGAGGCGAGGTCGTAGTCCGGTTCCAGCAATTTATCGCGAGAGCCGCAAGTATTCGGATTGAAGGGAGCTCGTCAACTCCAATGCTGCTGGAGCTGCGATTGGAGTTTCCCCGGGTTGCTCCGTTTTGCGCACGGGCCTCTATCAAAAAGTTCACCTCTGGTAAATCTCGAGAATCTTTAAATCGTTATTGCATCTTGGAAAAATCACATCACGCCTTCGACGGGGATCCTGGAGGAGATTAAATATGGGAGGAAAGGATCTGGAGATGGTGGACGTGGATGCTCAGCATTCTGCTGAGCCATCGCTCCAGAAATTGAAATCTCTGGATTCCCTACCGGATCTCAAGACGCAACTCAAAACGGCAAATGAATTTTGCAACCATGGCCACCGAGCTGAGATGATCTTACGCTGGCTCACGGCGAAGCTGCAAAAAGACGAGGAAGCAGCACGAAACGTCGGATCATGGGCTCTACTGGAACGCTGCTTTCGCCTGGTTGCGCCTCAGAAAATGGGCATTCTCCTGGCACGCTTCGACTTGCTGGCTACCGCACGGAGTGCTTCTGCGAGCCTGGAAACGAAGAAGCTGCAACGGTCACTGGAGGCAATCATGAGCTCTATCGAAACGCTGGAGGAAATCTCTGCTGGACCGGATGGTGCTCAAGTGAGGCAACTGCTCAGTGCAGATGGCGCGTCAGCTGCCTCGCTGCTTGGAGTCTGGACGAGGCGCGTGGCTGAAATGTCACAAGGAGTGGCTAAGAATGATGTCCTTCGATTGGCTCTACCGGCTCTTCGTCTCTGGGCTATGAGAAAACCTGGAAGTTCAGACAACGATGACTTTTCCAAGAATTGCTTGGTGCCATGTTCTGTGCTTCTGCGGCAATTGAATAACTCGCCTGTTTCTGGAGCTTCGAACAAGCGAAGAAGGGGAGCTCAGGATCAGAGTTTCAACGAGGCTGATCTTGCACACGACGTTGAAGTCCTGATCGCTCGTCACATCTTCCTACCCGCTCGCTCGGCCTTCTTCCAGACCCAAGACAAGGAGCCTTCTGATACTGCGGCTTCGAATCTCGCAGGAAAGCTGGAGAGCGTTAAACTGGCTATTGCGAACCAAGAGGCACCACAGAACGACCTTTGCGAAGCGCTTCCGAATTTGCTTGACGTGGCTCTACGATGCATTTCAATGACGACGTCTCGACAGCGTAGCAAAGAAAGGCCATGGGTTGAAAAAGTCTTCCAAGAGCTTCTGGCATGTTTGGATGATGGAGGAAAGCTGAAAAGCCAAAGTTCTGCCGTGGGCATGCTTGGGGTGATAGGAAACCGAGCATCTCTGCCGACGAACATGTTAAAAGATCTTGTGCAGCGTTACAGCGGCCTTGTAAATCTCGAAGGCCCCCAGACGGTCGACTTTGCTTTAATTGCGGAGGTTGTGGCACTGGACCCTACTGTGTTCGTTGAAGAAGAGATGGCGAACCAGCTTTTCGCGGCATTGACGAAGGCTACTACGTCTCTGCAAAAGTCATCTGATTCTGTCAAACTGTTGGTCGGCTCGATTGCAAAGCCAGTTATGCGCGCGTTTGCCAGCAGTCGCCGCTTCGAAGACTTCATTAAACGATGGCAGCACGAGCTCCTGGCAGTGGACAAGTACGCGATCTGGACAGTGTGGACCGAGCTTGATGACATCGCTGAAGAACTTCTGGAGGCGCATTTGACTGCTGAACAGGTGCAGCACGTCGTCGATTCTCTCTCTTCCGCGGCGCAAAACGAAGAGTCTTCAGGCAAGAAGTCAAAGAAGGAATCAGCCTCGAAATCGGATCTCGCTTCGAAGTCCCATAAGGCCGTAGCCGTCACGTTACATGCTCTGTTGAAGGGCGTCAAGAGTGAAGAGTATGCTGAGAAGCTACAAAGCCGCCTTGAAGCAATCCTGCACCGTAGCCTCGACCTTGTGCCAGAGAGCAAAGTCAAGGCGATTCCATCCCAAGTATGGCTCATGCTTTCTTTGGTGTTCAAGCTTTGGTTCCCGAGATGGTCTGTTGCCGCGAACGATGTGAGTGCAGTTTCGAAGAAAGCAAATGAGTTGCTCTCCCATGAAGCGGTTGGGAGCGTCATGAAAGCGAGGGCATCGGGTAAAGATGTCAGCACAGCCGAGACATTTGTTGGTCTTCTTTGCTCGCATCTTAAAGGTTATGAAGGATGTCATGAATTGGCATCAGGTCTTGTGGTCCGTACTGCGCAACCTTCCGCATCGAAGGTTTCACCAGTCTTCCTGGCTTTCCCGGATCTGCTCGCTCTGCTGGACACGGACGCCCGTAAGGCGATCATTTCCGACATACTTGACCGAGCGATTGTATCATCGGGCACGGCTACGTCCGGCGACGATAAAATGACTTTTGCAGCACTCATGGACTCTGCGTTGCACTCGTCTAACATAAAACTTGCCGATGAGGTAATTTCAGCTATCCTCAGCCCACCAACTTCCGACAAGAAAGATGACGGTCAACGTGCTGTTCTCGATCTCTTGCTGCAGGTTCCTGCGTCCGCGCTTGCACGAGGACAGCGCGAACGTGTCCTGAACTGGACATTCGATCATTTCGGCACTGCGGATGCCGATGAGGCTCTTGTTTCGAAAAGCCTCGCACTCATGGTCCGGCTCATGCACCTACCGAATGCGACTGCCAATATCTGCACGGACGCATCGAGAATCTGGAGTCTTTGTCGAACTGCTGGATCGAACAAGAAGTCAAAGTCCGGAAAAGAGAAGAAGTCAAGTATAGCTCATATCGCCAGTGATGAGTCACTTGCAATGCTGGGGGAGCTTGTACACTTGATCTGCGCATATCTACTTACGACTCAGGATCAGGAGCGTTCACGGACGATGCTCAAGACTCTTGTCGAAACGGCTGTGCAAGAGATGAAAACGTTCGACTTCTCTGCTGGCTCGAGTCGCCACCGTCTCGTTGTCATCAAGACAATTCTGCGGGACACAGACAGTGGTGCAGGCACAGGGATGCTGTCTCACCTGGCAGGAAATTATACGCCTATCATGCTCCAATTCGGAGAGGCTGCACTAAAGGAAGCGCAAAGCTCAATCAAGGCTCTCAAAAAGCAGGATGACCCTAAGCAAGCTGTCTTGATGGCGAATATTCTGCTGGATCTACTCGTGTGCCTACGCAAGTCTAGCGTTGTTGGTCAGGCCTTTGCGAAGCACGATTCAGCCTTGAACAAGCTTTGCAACAAGGTGCTCACAAGATCATCCGATGATGATGGTCCAGTGGTCAAAGTTTCTCATGATACAAGCGCCTTGACAGTCCCGGCATTCAGCCTACTAGCTCACCTGACGGGCTTTGAAGCATGCACCTCTTTGGGCGAAGCGCTCCTGGGGTCGAACATTTCTTCAAAGTCGCGACATGTGTTGATCGAGGAGCTCAAGAGGCTGGCAAAATCATCACCAGCTTCTGACCAACTCGCTGTGCTTGACACTGTTGCATCAGAGAAGCAAGATCTCTCCGCTCAGAGTATCACTGTCTTGCAGAACGCACTTTCTGCATTGACAAGGGAGAATGTCACCAAAGACGAGAAGACACTGCATGTCCTTTATCTCAGACTTCTGGAAACTCTGCAACACAACAAAAATTTCGCAACCTACACCGCCGCAGTTGCATGCATCCTGACAATCATCCGCGACAAGCCCTTCATACTCAACCAGCATCTCACCGAGGCAACCCTTCAAACCGTGCAATCGCTCGCCCGCTCCTCCCCTGCGGAACGTCTTATCTATCTAGACCTCTGCTCTATCCTCTCAGCTCTCCTTCTGCACCACCGCGCCCGCCTCCAAGGCCGCTTCCACCTCCTCGCCACCACCCTTCAATCCCTTCAATCCCGCCTCTTCACACCAACCAAACCCGCCGCCGACCCCAACCGTCGGGTTCTCGCTCCCCGCCACGCACGCGCTTACACCCGCCTACTAACTCTCCTCTGCAACCCACCCACGCGCACGCACAACAGCACCAACGCCGCAAACAAGCGCAACGACCTGATCGACGAAGCGCGCCGCGCCCGCGCCCACGTGGGCCAATATGTGCCGACACTGCTGCACCATTTCTGCGCGGCGATCCTGTCGGGCCAGATGGGCGAGGGCATGCGCGAGGCGCTGACGCCGGGTCTGTGGGCTGTGATCGAGGCGATGGAAGTGCAGAGTCCTGATGCCGTGAAGGCGCTGAGCGCGGGCATGAATAATAGCGAGAGAGCGGTGTTGAGGAGCGTTTATGAGGATTGGAAGAGGTTTGGGAAGTGGGATGGTGCTTAGACGGGGGATGGCTTTCATTCGTTGCAGTTTGTTGTGGGGGTATTGTTGGTTGGATGTATATGATTGGATTTTGTATAGTATGGAGTTGGGGGATGGCGAGGTCGCGATACTCCCCTGGCTAGACGCATGTAGTATAGTTGTGAGTAATAAGTCCTTGCGGCCGCCTGATTGAAGTTTCATCCAAAACATATTTGTCACTGTATATGACCCAAACGTTCCCATGCCGCCGAAAGGATGTCAAGCAAGTAGTCATCAGTCAGTAGTCAGCATGAATATGGTATAAAGTATAAGCTTAAGGTAAGCACGAATAGGATTCTCGCGTGGCTCAATTGGACATGCGATAGACTTCATGACTACAACTCTGATGGAACTGCGCTTAGCCAATCTGCCCATTTGTCGACTGTATAAAGAACCATTCTACCACGCCCTGCTATCCCTACCATATTCGTGAGTTCCCTCCGTCCAGCGTCAGAGGACGTTTTGCTCGCCCAAGTATCCAAAACCCAAAAAGACCAACTAAACCAACCAAGTCTAAACCAAACCAAACCTGTAACTCTCCTCCACATCCACATCTACAGAACGAAGAAGAGCACACCCCAGCTAACCTCCCTCTCCACCCAGCAACCATGTGCCAACAAACCCGCGGAACCGTACACAAGTGCGGCCACCCTCGCACGCGCGAGCTCTTCGAGCGCTGCGCCGCCTCCTGGCGCACCGGCATCCCGTGCATGAACACCCTCTTCCCCCTCAGGACCCTGACAATGTGCTACGACTGCGAGGAAATGGAGCGGGCAACGGTCAAGATCCTTAAACGCCATTCGCAAGCACCGAGCCTGGCGGATCAGATCGTGCTGCCTGAGACGTCCGAAACGGGCGCGCGGAAGGCTAGGGCCGCGCAGAAGGAGACGTGGGCGAAGCTTTCGGAGAATTTGAGCAAGGAGACCGAGGCGTTTAAGACGTGAATGGTGAGTACTTGTGGTTTCCTTTCTTTTCGTTTCCTGATGTGTGGCGTGGAAATCGCTGATTGCTTTGTAGGACTCGCTCGCAGAGGGATGATAAGCTTGAAGACCGACCCAGGCAAGTTGCTTGCGTGAGCGAGCAGCTGATTTTTGAAAGTTGGCGCTGTAGAGGGCTTGACTTGAAGCCGAGAGAATGATCTGTTTTGTTTTCTTTCCAAGACTGCGCTCGGTGTGTTGGCGTATTTGTTTACTGTCAGGATGGGGTTCTATGTCGCCGTTTTGGCTAAAGTACCCGTCTCACGTTCAAGCCGTCGTCTCACAGAGTGCTGGAACCCTGATAGCGTTGTTCTGGTTTCATAATATCTTTGTTAATATATCCATCTGAGCTTCGAGATTGCCGTGAGTTTCATGATATCCAGAATCAATGTCGTTTGATCAAGCATCAACCTTCCAGCTTTGCAGAAGCAAAGTAACCCTTGTTCTCAACAATGCCACGGTTTTTGACCACAGCGGTATACTTCACGACCCACTGTGGCTGCACCTCTCCTTCGAGAGCTGCCTGGCCGTTCATGCCATTTGCCTTTGATTCGCCATGGAGCGATTTTCTCTTGTCGCCTGCTTTCGCCGAAGGTGCAAGTACGCCAGCGCCATCAGGGCCAGGACCAAGTAGTTCTCTCAGCGTACCGCGGGGAAGAATGTTCGAGCAGTCGTTATGCACAAGCAACTCGACACCCTTTTCTTTGGCCAATGCCAGCAGGTCTCTGGGGACCGAGCAGCAATCGCGAAGGTTGATCTGGTCTACCATCGGACGTCTGGTCGTGCCCTCGAGGAACATCGCTAGACGCTCTGTGCCGAATTCTGCAACGCCGAGTTTGTTCACCAGGCCCTCCTCCTTCAGAGCTTCGACGGCCTTCCATGACTCCAGGATACTGTCGATTCCCTCGGGCTCTGACTCGACCGGTCCGCGGGTGGAGATCTTGCTTGGGCAGTCCTCTTGCTCGTCGAAGTAAATACCAGGGAAAGAGACAATGAGTAGATCCACCGAAGGAACGCCGAGCTCCTTCAGAACGAGGCTGACAGCTTCGCGAGTTTGAGTCTTGCGGGACGCAGCATCGTTTGAACCGCCAGGAAGGTAGAACAATTTCAGGGTAATGTCGTACTGTTCTCTTTCCTCCTCCAAGCCGGGGTTTGAAGTGTCCAAGCTGGGTATTTGTAATTCAGTACCATCCGCGCTCTGCTTTGTCCATGACTTGTAATGCATCTTTGAAGGCGTGCCGTTCCCGTTGCTGGGGCCATTGCCGTTGCTGTTGCCATTGGTCTGATCGTGAAAGGACTGCTCGTCGAGGTTGGAGCGGAGGGACGAGACGAATTCGGCGTTGGATTTGCTGCCGACTAGACGGCGGACGGAGGAGCCAGCGCCCATGATGTTACTGTGAAGAAGGAAGCGGTCAGAGTCAGATCAGGCAGATCGCAGATGTCGTGATTGAGGGGTCTTGCGCGTACGAGGTAGAGAGGATCAGCTTCATGGCGGGCGGCGTGATCCGAGTGGTGGGAGGTCTTGAAGTGTATGTGGTGGGATGTTTCTTTCTGACAACCTATTGGACAAGCATGAACAAGAGATGTGTATGAGTATCTAGATATGTACAATACTGGAAGTCGTAAGTGAACAATAACCGAGAGAATAAAAAGAAAAATGTGGGTGTAAGGATGATGCGAGGGCTAGGCGAGATCATGAACTTCCTCGTTAGGCACTTTCTGCCCGGCCGGCAAGTGTGACGGAGCGGCGAGGGAGGTAGAGAGTTGCTTAGATGATCATCTCATCTTCTGCTGTCAAGTCTCTCCACTCATCATCATCAGCCAGGTGGGGGTTCAGAGGGCAAAGGGCAATTCAAGCCTCAGGCTTCCAAAATCCACTCTCACCAACGAAGAAGCACCGCAAAGAGCTCCACCAACTCACACATTTCTTCTCATATTACCAACACCATGGCCATCAGGTATACTGCAACACCTGCCCAAGCCTGCAAACCTCACCACTGACAACATACCGTTCAGGTACCTCATCCTCCTCTCGCGCCAGGGCAAAGTCGTGTGTCATCACCAACCTCGTCCCTTGAGCCCGTCCGGCCCATACTGACTCTCACTCCCCTTCAGCGCCTGGCCAAGTGGTTCACCACTCTCTCGCCCAAAGACAAGGCGAAGATTATCAAGGATGTCTCCCAGCTAGTCCTCGCCCGCCGCACGCGCATGTGCAACTTCCTCGAATACAAAGGTAGCCTGCGCCCCTTGCCCCGGTCACCCACCCGCCTGCCTTCCCTCGCCAAGTCACTCTTATGTTCCGCCAGCCTCACCTGAGCAACAACAACAATCCTCCAAGGCACTTGCTGACACCGTCATCACCACAGACACGAAAGTCGTCTACCGCCGCTATGCCTCGCTCTTTTTCATCGCCGCCACAGACAACACGGACAACGAGTTGATCACCCTCGAGATCGTCCACCGTTATGTCGAACAGATGGATAAATACTACGGCAATGTCTGCGAGCTGGACATCATCTTCAACTTTCAAAAGGCATACTTCATCCTTGATGAGTTGTTGATCGCCGGCGAGATGCAAGAGAGCAGTAAGAAGAATGTGCTCAGGGTTATTGGCGCACAGGACAGCCTTGAGGACATGGAGGTAAGTCTTTCAACTTACACCCACTCTGCAGTCCATCAGTTCTGCGACTCTTCGACAACAGACCTCCCCAGTCCCTTATTTGTAAACACCACCCACTGATTCCCTCTCCCCCACAGGTCGAGGATGAAGCTATCACAAGAATTGGCTGATCATCCTCCCTCTCTTTATCTCGAGTCGCCTTCCTTTACACCAAATACCGCTATCGGTTGCTAACCGCGCACTTTGCGCTCCAGGATGAGGCCGAAGACATCCAACAACTGGAAAAGTCACTGCGGCAAGCCGGCTTCCTTTGACAAGATTTATGCAGCGCGACAACACGCCGCTCAGTACCTCTCGCCCATTTTTACAGAGAGGGAAAGGCGAGCGTTACCATCGCATAGCGCGCAAGGCGTTGATGGTGTTTTATTGGGTGTTTTGGGACCAATGTTGAATGATACCCCCATTGCCGAGAGTTCCACATGGGACATGGCTTTGAATCATGGCTGTTGTTTTTGAAGCCTTTCTTTGCCATTATGTATGCTAGAGTGCCCTCGCCATAGGCAGGGTTCAAGGGCTATTTTTTACGGCCTTCCGCTCAATGCAAACTTGAAATGATTTGAAACTGTCTCGGTGTGCTGCACCATCCATCTCCTCTGTCCGCCATTCATCGAAGCATGTGGTATTTTCATTTGTACGGAAATATTGTTTTGGGGAACTGCTGACCTGCAACTATATTCAATCCCTGGCGCAGCTCCTCGCCAATGGCATTCAGCAACCGAATCTATCCGTCGAATTTCCGAATGTCGAAGGCATCACAGCCAACAGCTGGCCAACGTGCTGGAGCTCACACCCTGGCGACAACATCAGCCGTGGCTGTAAAGCTACAACGGTTTACGTTTCGCCGACAAATCGTGTTCCAACGCGAGCGGCTTCTGGCCGAACGTGCCAGCCAGGACGGCCCTCCGATTGGATACCCCGGAAACCCTCACCAATTCCGGATTCAGCACGTGACACCATCGCTGCTTCCCAGAGCTTCCTATCCGTCTCGATCCTTGCCAAGGCCGTCGCAGCTGGCGACCTCCACCGCGCGTCATTAGTAGGGCCGGATGACTGCACCCCCCTCCTCTCCTCATCAATCGCCGTCAACAAGAACTCCTTCATCACCACCACACCGAACAAGAACATCGCCAACCATGAGTCCCTGCATCCGTCGCTTTTTCTAGACGCGCGCGCCGCGTCTACAAGTTACATCTCGTCACTAGCCGACTAGACTACCGACTACATTGCGACAACGGCTTCCGACCGAGGGGAGTGTTTGCGCAGTGAACTCATACCGCAGAAACCACAACAAGAGATTACGAGAAGCCGCTGGAAAGGCGAGGCTTGAGCGAGCAAACACCAAAACAAACAAACAGACGCCTGGCGCATTGAAGGCGACTGGCAAGCCTCACCGACATATCTCAGGAGAGAAAGATAAGGACATACAACCCGCGCGATCAACCATCAATACCGCCAAGATGAAGGTACGTTAGATGCGATTGACGCAGATCGCCAAACGCGCGCGCCGATGCCGGCCTTGTCGAAGTAGCGGTATGCGCGCGAGGCCTCTCCATGCGCGTCGCCGAGTGAAAAATGGCGCGAAGACATGAATGATGGCAGTACGAACATCCGCTGACTCACTTTGCAGTACCTTCCAATTGGCGAGATCAACGCCGTTAACAACGCGATCAACTTCTCGACGCCCGACCTCCACATCATCGGAGGATGCGACATCTACACCACGAAAGCAGCAGGCGGAGATAAGAAACTCTACAAGAACATCGAAGACACCCTGGAATCACAGTATGCGACTCTCGTCAAGCTATCCGCGTCGCTTAGTCCGCCTCCCGAGATCAAGAGCGGTGAGAAGCATAGAGATTCCAATGCCAGTGTTGAAGATTCGGGAAGAAACGAGAGGAAGCGCAGCCGTACGATTGAGATCCCCGAGATCGACCTCTCAAGAGCATCACCATTTGGTCCCTTGAGCCAATCGTCTGCGAGGCGCACCTTTGCGTATCTCATTGCGACTCTGAACGCAAGTCACTCGGATTATGACTTCTCGCATCTTCTTCGACCCCAGGACTTCCGCAAGGAGCGCTCGCTACGATCTCTGGTCCACAACGTCGACTCGACTCTGTACAACCTGCGACCTCGATCCAGCAGCGTCCTCGCCAACCAGCAATACCTCGCGCCACCGAACCTCTCAAGCTCCGCACCCGTGGCTAATGGCTTCGGAAATGAAGTGTGGGGTCCAAGAATGTGGTCCGTCATCGACAAGGAAATGAACCTCCGCGAATGCGAGCGGTACAGCTACATGCCGCAAGACGACCCGTTCGACGGCGAAGAAGGCGCCATCTGGAGCCTGCACTACTTCTTCTTCAACAAAGAGCGCAAGCGCGTCTGCTACCTCTACCTGCGCGGCTTGAGCGTCCTCTCCCACTCGCCCGTCCACGCGCCCCTGCACATCCACCGTACGCGCCAGAATCGCGACTCCGGCGTCTCCGTCGGTGAAGGCGCAGGCAAGCGCGCCAACTACTGGCTTGGGTCGAGTATTGACGAAGACGCCATGGACGAGGGCGAATACGAGGATGATGACGATGAGATCATCCACGACGAGTATGACGATCAAGACGATGAGGTTGAGGTTCCGTACATGGATCTTGATGAAGTGCGGAATCGCATCGTCGATGGGTACAACTACGATTTCGAGAACATCGAGTACGAAGAAGACACTTCCTCCTGGGCTGTTGGGAATGGAGAGACCAAGAGAGGAGTGAGAGGCATGAGCGAGGAGATCGGGGATGCGATGGAGATGTGAGGGGAGCTGTCGAGCTTTCTCTTGATTGCTTTCGTGGCGTTCATCCGGTTTTTCCTTGCTCGCGTCGTCCTTTCGATGTCATTTTCTCTGCTTCGCTTTCGCGCAGGTCGTTCAGGGGGGAGCGTTTCTTTTTGGGTTACTCGAGGGAAATGTGCGCACGCGATGATACCAGTTCGTTCGTTGTTGTTGCCGTGGGAATGTGGGTATTATCGGCGTACTTTTCTCGCTTCTCCTTTTGGGGTCTTTGGGTTGGGGGCTTGCTTCGACGCGAGGTGTTTTTGGGTCTGGTTTCGTGGTCTTTCGTAGTTTCTTTACCTTCTGTTATCAGTCGAGTATGCGGGCTTTCCAGTGGTTGGAGGTTGGAGTCTACTTTAAATGGAATTATGTTCAGAAAGATTGATCGCTTCCCTTGTCGACCTTCATCCCCTCGATCTTTCCTCGCTGGTAGCGGCCAGAGTCTCCGTGTCTTTTGGCGCGTATGCATGTCATTCAAAATCTCTCCGAATGTCTTGAGTCATCTGTGGTATGCGTCGGGTGTGGTTTTATTTCTCTCAATTCACTGGGAGAAGGCTTTCTATTGGCTCTGATCCCCAAGTGTCATGACGCTTCTTTACTCTGCGATGATCTGCAATCTTGCATCCTCGCCTTTGAAAGAGCTCGATTAGTCGATCTTCATCACTGCGTTCTCCCAGCGATTCTACTCTACGGTGGCCTGAAGTTCTCTACCTAACTATCCTAGTGGAGGAGGTTTTAATGGCTGTACCTCTGAGCATCTTGAGGGTTCTTTACTTCGTGCTGCTGTAATGTTATCTTATCATGCCGCCGAGAAGATCCGATCCATTGACGCCCATCTCTGGATGTCAGACGTCTTAAATCTACGCTGGTCAGTACTTCTCTGATCTCCCCATTGAGAAGCTGGCTTTTACGGCCTCTGATCTCCCGATTGCTTCGAGTGCCCTTCTCCCATGCCAGTCTAGGCTCTCCCCTCACGCCGTCAACGCATCTTCGCTACTTTTGAGCTTGCCTGCCTTCTTACGCTTGCACAATTGGCAGTAATAGCGGCCCCATTCGGTTATCTGAAGCAAGGTTTCATCCTACCATTTTTTTTTCTCAAGAAAAGCTCCAACCCCTCCCCCTCCCCTCATCAATCAATCAGTACTCGTCGTCCCCACCGGCTCCGGCCTATGCCCAAAGATAACCTTCCAATACACAATCTCCGCCACCTCCAGCGCCTCTCCTTCCCCAGCAGGCACTTTCCTCCTCAACAACGCCATCGGCTTCGGCAATTTCTTCACCTCCCCCGTCAGCCGCTGGTTATTCCCCACGTAGAGGTGCACGCGTTTCTGCCAGGCCGCGTCCTCTGCGTTCTGGGTGGAGTAGAGTGGGAAGTCGAGTTTGCCGACGGGGAGGTTTGTCCCGGGCTCGGTTTGGAGGGTGGAGTTGAGCGTTCCTTGGATTTCGAGCAGAGCTAGGCCAGAGGGTGTGTGGAGAAGTGGTGGGAGGGGGTTGGTGGTGTTTTGGGGTGACGGTGGCGTTGTGGTGATTGGGATGGCGGGCATGGTGGACAATGATGAGAGGTTTTGATGCTACGGCGAAAATCGGATGTTGTGCGATGTCCAGAGATTGAGAGCGAGGTTTCAAATACCAGGTTGCTTAGTGTATTGGAAAAGTATTGTTGGTTTGTATTTTCAAATTGCTGTGGTTGATGGTAGGTTGTTTCCAAGTTGCGCGCTGAAGTCGAAGTCGAAGTCTCGGATTTCTGGGGGTTCTCGAAGCCACGCTCGAACTGATGGGAGGGCGATGTCCACATGTAATAAACATGCCCAATACTCTCGCAAACATACACTCGCGCTGAACCAAGCACATTAATCTCACTCTGCTACAATTTCGCTTTCGCGCTGGACAATTCCAATGTTGCAATTGGCACAAGACTGCCCATGCGGATGTTGTCATCACAAGAGACAGATCAGCTCACGAGGCACAAGGAGGAACAAATTCAGACTTTTAACATCAATTCATTTCGTTGAGACGGCCATCTTGACGTATTCTCACACAAGGCCTTTCTAGATTTTACTTTTTAACGTGGTATATATCCCACGCCACTTCCACACCCTCAACGCCAAAATGCTATGCCACAACCAAGACAGTCTAAGCCTGGACATTCTCAAAGTAAAAAGTAGGCTGGCCGGGAACGGCAGTCTCAGCAGTAGGGGGCAGGTCCTTCCTCTCCTCGCCCTTGGTGACACCCTCAGTGCCGCCGACAATCTTACCAGACTTGCCACCCTCCTCGACGCTCACGATCTCAACGACCGCGCACTTCTGCACCGCCTGCTTGAGGTTGGGAACCATGTCGACGAGGACTTGCTGCTCGTCGAAAGCGAGCTTGCGCTCGAACACGGTGCTGGAGTCAATGCCGGTCTCGAGGGACTTCTTCAGCTGCTGGACGAAGGGCATGGCGCGCTTGGTCTCGGCCTTCGGGATGGATTTGCTGACGGCGCCCATGTCGAGGGCCATGTTGCTGAAGTTCTGGCGCACGGTCTCGATGATGCTGTCCTGCCATGAGGGGCACTTCAGGGCGAGGAAAATGGTGAGCTTCTTGGGAGCTTTGACGTCGTATGACTGCAGAATTTTGTAAGTGACCTGTCAAGTAGGGTATGGCGTATGGGCATAACTTACAGTGTTCTTGCCCTTTGCCATGCGCTTCAGCTGAGCGCCCTCGGCAGAGGTGATGCTGGAGGAGGTATTGCGGACGTACTCGCGGGCAGCTGTAAGGTGAGGCTTGGTCTCAGGAGCCTCGGGGAAGAGGGCGTTCTGGATAGTCTCAGTCTTCTTGAGGACCTCGAGCCAGATGTGCTCAGACCAGTGAGGAGCGACGACGTTGACCATGAGAGCCTGCAGCTCGACGTAGCGCTTGACGAGATCGGCGTGCATGCCGATGCCGGCGGCCTTGGTGGCCTCACGGTAGAAGTCTCTGGCGCCGGTGAAGTCGTAGAGACCGTACTTGAGAGCACCCTTGTAGTTGGTGAGCTCGTACTGCTCGCGAGTCTCCTTCACAAGACCATTGATTTCGTTCTCGAAGAGCTCGTCCCACATGTTCTTCTCGCCAGTACGCTGGATGGCGTCGTTGTTCTTGTGGCGCTCGTTCTCCTTGACATGAGCGTAGGTCTCGCCGTCCTTGAGGATGCGGGCGTCCTGGATGACGCTCTCGCACCACTGCCTAAGCTCGAACATGCGCAGAATGTTGGCGTTCGCGACCTGCTCCTCGAAGTTGGCGTCCTCAATACCATCACCGGCGTCGGCGAGGGCGATACGGGTGGCATCCGCACCGAATTTGGCAATGGAGTCGGCAAGAGTGAGGAAGTTACCGGTGGACTTTGACATCTTCTCGCCGTTGAGCAACAGGTGGCCGTTGACACGGATACCGCGAGGCCAGTATTGCTTGGGGAAGAGAGCAATGTGAACGTACATAAGGAAGGTCAAGTGGTTCTGGATGAGGTCCTTTCCGGAAATTCTGACATCCAGAGGGTACCAGTACTCGAATTCACGGCGCATCATCTTCAGAGACTCTTCCTTGATGTTGGTGCCAGCAGGGATCTCTTCAGTGCGGCAGAAGAGGTAGTCCCAGATCTCGTCAGTCATGTCCTCAGGGCCGACATCAGCGGCACCACGGGTCTTGCCAAAAATGTCGCCGTGCAGCATGTGAGCAAACGTGTAGTAAGCAGGGTAGATGGTGCTGTCGGAAAGAGACTCAACGAGCTGAGTCTGATCCCAGGGAAGCTTGGTTCCGAGACCGTACGATCTGGCGCAAGCCCACTGGGTAAGCCAGTTGAGGACCTGCTCGAAAGCGTTCTTGGTCTCTGTGCTGAAAGTGTTGAGATCGTTCATCAAGTGCTTCAGGACAGTCGGCTGCCAGTCCTGGTCGCCACCCTTCTCAGGGGGACCGTAGTTCATGAACCACTGGTCAAGGTGAGCGGAAACACACTCATCACCAGAACGGCTCATGACAGCGCCGTCAGGCTCAGAGTAGGCGAACGCCTCGCCGGCGTCAATGAGCTGCTGCCTGACAAGAGGCTTGGCCTCCTCGACAGACTTGCCAGCAAAGTCACCGTAGATCATCTTACCCTTGTAGAAGCCCTCCTTGTATGCGAGCTCCTTGGCCTCGGCCAGCTGCTTAGCGTCCTTGGGAGAGTTGATCTTCATAGTCTCAACCAGGTGCTTGGCGGTGAGGTTGCCGTAGGAGGGGGTCTCAATGATAGGCAGGATGTCGAGGCTGGCCCACTCCTTGTTGATCTTGTAGTATTCGGCCTTCTTCTGCAGGTCCATCATCGTAGCGTAGTCATCAGGCGAGTCGGAAGGAACGCTGGTGACGACACCGGTACCCTTGGTAGCCTTGACAGACTCCATTGGAAGGATGCGCACCCCCTCCTTGTGAACGGACAGAGGTGCGTTCACGAGAGTGCCAACAACATCAGCACCCTTGAGGTCCGCAACCTTGGGGAAAACACCCCACTCGGCGAAGATGCTCTGGAAAGACATGTTCCTGGCGGCGCGGTCGGAGATGAAGTAGTACTCCTCGCCCTTCTTCGCTTCGTAGATACCGTAGTCGATGGTGGGTCCAACGAAACAGCAGTTCTGGCCGTACATGGTCTCAGGTCTGAGAGTGGCGGGGACGAAGTAGACGTTGGCGCCCTCGGGGATCTTGCCCTCAACCTTGCTCTTCGCAGCCTCCGGCCACTCCTTGACGCGCAGCTTAAGTGCAGTGTACTCCTGCGGTGTTACGCCCTCACCAGAAGATCTGTCGTGGTCCAGACATGCCTGACCATCCTTGGGCGAGTAGATTGTGTACCTCTTGCCAAACTTGATCTTGCCCAAATCCTTCAGACGGTTCATCTGCCAGCGCACGAAGCTGTCGTAGTAGGGGTTGGCATCGGTGGTGACCATGGACCTGCGCCAGTCGACGCGGCAGCCCAGGGCGGAGAGGTCTCGCTTCCAGAGAGGAGGGAAGTATTGCAGCCAGTAGTTGGAGTCGGCGAACTTGTGAATCTCCTCGATAGGAATGCCCAGAGCGAGCAGGATCTGGAATTGGTACTTGAGGGCCACGTTGGTCTTCGCGCTAACCTTGCTCTTCTTCGCACCGAATTTGGTGACGTCGGCCTTGGTCGTCTCTTGCACAGGTGCCGGGACAGCACCATTGCTTTCCTCCTCTTTGACAGTATCCGCAGGGCAGTTCTCGAAGTTCTGGCCAAACATCTCAACCTCACGGGCCAGCTTGTCGGCGCACGCCTTGATGGGCATGCCGGTGCAGTGGAAGCCCTGAGGGTAGAGGGCACGCATACCCTTCATTCTAGCCCAACCAGTAATGAATTCCAGCTTGGACGCGGTGAAAGAGTGGCCGGCGTGAGGAGTGCCGTTGACGTAGGGGTAGGCCATGGTGGCCATGTACTTGGGGTACTGCTCACGCAGCTCGGCGGGAGCGACAGAGTGGAAGGGCACATCCTTGAGGTTGGGAGCGTCCTGCTCGAAGATCTTTGCATCTGCCCATGCCTGCTGGTACTTTTTCTCGGAGGCAATGAGGGTGTCACGCTTGTCGGTGTTCTCGATCTTGAGGGTGCCTTTGCTGGAGTTGCTCGGGTTGAGGGCGTCCTTGGTCGCCTGGACGGCCGCCATGTTGGAAGAGACAGAGGAGTAGTGACGGACGACTGGTGGCAGAGACAAGGAGCGCAAACCGCGCAGAGGCGGCTTCGGAATGAGTATGGACAACGTGGTGGGGTCACGTGGAGGGGTAGAGTGAATTAAAGAGAGGAAGTGCCTGTACTATGACTCTATTGCGGCGGGACGCTGTTCTGCGCTGGGGGGAAAAAGTTACAAGCATCCACCATCAAAGCCGACCACCGACTGCTTGATCAACCTCCGATGCCTGCACAGACCATGTTTGAGACAGAAGTAGGTCATTCTTGAATAGAAACATCCCAATAAATCCCACCTTTTCAACATCCTTCCTGTCTGGGCCATATTGGACTCTGCCCATACACAACAGCTCGTCAACCAAACCATGCTGCCCTCCCTCGCACGACGGGCAGGCATGAACCCATTCGCCGCGCCCAAGCCTCCCGCCGTCAATGTGCCCTTCTTCCCCTACACCTGGGAGACCAACCCATACCGATGCAAGCGCACATGGCCGCCAGACTTCACCATGCTGTCGCAGAAACACCAGTTCAGACTCGAGCGGCGCTACAGAAGACGCGCGAAGTTGGCCTACGCCAGACCCAATTGGCACAAGATGGTCAAGCTGGCGCAATGGGGTAGCATTCTGTTTGTCGCAACTTACGGCATTCTGTTCATGGAGTTGACCGATGGCAACACGCCTTTTAGTGGAGTGAGTTGAGA
Source organism: Cladosporium sp. IMV 00045 (assembly GCA_001931905.2). Lineage (NCBI taxonomy): Eukaryota > Fungi > Ascomycota > Dothideomycetes > Cladosporiales > Cladosporiaceae > Cladosporium > Cladosporium sp. IMV 00045. Next base: position 15,827 of record MSJI02000950.1, on the reverse strand, counting down.
TGATATAGCGAATGTGAGACGCATGTGCTGACTTCACTGTAGATCCGCGCTTGGTATAAAGAGCAGATGGGCAGCATTTCCGGCGCCCGATCTGGCGACACCGTCGACGACAACAGCCCGACCGCTGCCACTCAAAAGCCTTAAGAGTATCCGGATGGTAGAACAGAATTATACGCGAATCACGACGAACCGCGCCGGCACCATTGACGCAGGGATGGCGGTTTGAGATGCCTACATGATGGAGTCGGCCGAAATTGCACATTACATGGAGCAGAGGACCAGTCGAGATTTCACGACATCACAGGTCACTCGACACGCTGCTCGAACCCTTGCGGGAATCCAACAGGAATGACCCTACCGTGGGTCACATGTGCCTCTTCGCGCGGTGTGGCGACACATATGCCAGTGCGATTGGCCACTTGATGCTCACCAGTTCCGACCGAACAAGTGAGTCTGCTCAACACGAGCGCATGGAGGGATGGGAAGAAAGGAAAGGCATTCAAGGCAATCGGATTTCTCCACTGCCGAAAACTCCAATGTACATTAGACGCAGGAGGATTGCCAATATGGTAGATCTACATTGTAATTTGCCTCACGTTCACCACCGAGCGTTGCTCCAAATTTTTGATTTCGTGACAGCCTGTCTGCTGGGCTGCTCATATTGGCTTGCTGTGCCTCCTCGTCTTATGAGACGCCTGGCTCACGAACGAGCAAGCTCAAGATGCTCGTCGCCTTAACACGTAGCTCGTCTTTGCTGTCGAAATGGCCTCCCAACCGCCGACGGAATGCATTGGCAGAAGTCGGCTTGTCTACCGCTTCTTGCAATGCATCCATGTCCATGTGGCGGCGGCCGCTGCTCTTTCTGACCAAATCCGCCCGCACATAATGCGGCGCTTCACGGCTTATCCACAATTTACCCAACCGAAGGTGGTCATTCAAATCCAGCCTCTTGCCCATATAGATCACAATCTTCTACCCGAACCCTCACCACTTCACCTACCCGCCCACATCCCCTGCGTAGCCGAATTGACCGGTCTCTTCGCAACCTTGCCCTGCGCTTTCACACCCTCGACGACCTTCTCCCTGCCCGTCTCTATCACCACGCCTCCCACTATCATCTCTCCCAACACAGCGTGCAACGTCTCGAAGTTGAAGATCAGGTCCAGCTCGCACACGTCTTCGAAAAGATAGTCCAGACTCTCGACGAAGACGTGGATGAGGTCGAGCAGCGCGAGCGGCGATTCGGTAGAGGTCGAGATCACGATGAAGTAGAGCGTGGCGTAGTGTCGGTAGGTCACGAGGGAGGGCGCGTCGTTGGACTCGATCGGTTGGGATGTGCTGGGTGCGAGGAGCGGTGGGAGGGGCAGGAAATTGCAGCTGCTGCTTGGGCGGGCGGAGACGAGCGTGAAGATCTCGGAGATCAGGCGTTGTTGTACGGCGGTGTCCTGGGGTGGTGTGTTGGTTTGCGGTTCGGAGGGGTTTGTTACTCATTGCGGGTTTACTCACCAGTTGTGTGTAGAATTTTGTCAGCCGGGGCTGGCCGTTGTTGTTAAATACCAGGACTGCGTTGATCATTGTTGCTGTTTCCCTCGTGTTTGTAGTGTTCGTATCGCCATGATATCGTTAGAAAGAGTTGGGTGTAGGCGTGAGAGTAGAAACGTGCAAGACGACATCGTGAAGTTCAACCGCCGACCCCAGGTCCTGCGGTGGGCTGTGTTTCGCCAGTGCCGCGGTCTGGCTTCTTGACTGCCTCTCTTTGTGAACAACAACATATGGCGAATTGAAGACCAATCATCTTCGCCTATTATCTATTAAGAACCGCTTTACGTTGTCTACGAATGATGATATGAGAAGCGTGAGGCGTCACAATGGCCACTGGCGCCCGACGTGACCCTCTCGAATCCAGGATCTGCTCGAAGATGGCAATCAATCCTACAGCGCCATCGCCCATGATCTCCAACTGAATAGGCGCACGATTGCACGCATTCACCGCTGTCTCAAACTCTTCAACACGCCATACCCGCCTTCGGGCGTAGTCAAAGGGCGGCCGCGAGTGCTTACGATGGCGCAGCGGGATGTAAGTGACGGTGTATTGCTGCATCCGGCTTTTGCTGATGTAGTCAGTTCGTTTGTGCTTATCTCGATGACCGACCAACTGCATACTTCGATGAGGTGGCTCTCGCCATACACGACCAGTTCGATATCCGCGGTCACGATACAACGGTTAGTCGAATACTTCAGAAGCACAGTTGGCTACGCGAAGAGGCAAAGCAAAACGCCCTCGAAGCAAGCGCCACGCTTCGAGAGACGTATCTCGCCACGTTGGCGAGATACCCCGTGGATCGGCTAGTCTTTCTAGACGAGAGCGCATGGAACGAAAGAACGGGCTACCGCAAGCGTGGGTGGTCCCCCGTAGGCGTAGATTGCAAAGCCCTTCTATCAACGAAGTGGTACGAACGGTGGAGCATCCTGCCGGCGCTCACGACAAACGGCTACTTACCAGATCCTCTGATCCTGCAGCTTGGCCTCAACCAACAGAGCTTCAACTGGTTTGTGGTGAATCGGGTGCTTCCTCATCTTGATCCAGGCATGGTGATTGTCCTCGACAATGCGCCGTTCCATCACGATCCGTTGTTAAAAGCGGTTGTCGAGGCAGCTGGCCACCGACTGCTGTACCTACCGTCTTATTCGGCGGATTTGAACCCGATTGAGCGGGCGTTCAAAATGCTCAAAGCATGGCTCAAAAGGAACATAGCTATGGCGACGGTGTTCAGGGATTTCGCGTCATTTTTGGCGTACGCCATGCAGGAGGCAATTGGCAATGTTGACGAGCATTTCCCCGAGAGTGGATACAGATAGCGATTCGATGTCTCATGCAAGAGGGCTCACCCTTACCTGGCGCACTGCTGAAGTCGTAGGAGCACAGGCTCCATGGTCACGACTGAAGTGCCTTCCAGCAGCATGCATCGTTCGGGCTCTATTGGCGGCTAAAGGACACTTTTGTTTGGACCTCAATGCTGCTGGCAGTCACCAAGCATGTCGGATCGAACAAAGGTACATGTCGTATCTGTTGAATATCAGTTCCATTCTCCTGGAAGCGCCAGCATTTCGCTTGGTTGCTTCCCTATGTGCCATGAAGACTGTAACATGGGCAGTTGCTCAGGTGGATAGACGATCGGTATACGTTGTTCTCATCACAACTCGGTTTCGCCAAATTACCAGAGCAAAACCCCTAAAGACTCGAAAGCTTTGTCGACATTCTAGGCATTTGGCCATACTCCGATATCGACGCTCTCGAAGGAGCGTGATATGCGGCGGAACGCGATCGTCAAGGCTTGCATCGGAACACCCCAAATGCTCTTAAAAAATAGAAACATCATCACAGTCCGTTCAATCAAGCAAAATAGCCTAGTGAGGGGTGATACGGGGGTTCCAATCTTGCAACGTAGCTTTCTATTCTCAAGCAACTAATGTCTGGGTTGAGTATGTCATGTTTAGTTGTCAAGTCTATTAGCATCTTTGTCTGGAAGTCGTTACTTTCAACTCTTACTGGAACCTGAGGGAGTAGACCGACTCTTGTTTGATCAGTCGAAACCTAACTCTTAGGATCATCCAACCATTACTCAAGAGTGGCTTGGATAAAAGGTTTCAAGAACCCGTCGATGACAGATTGGTTCCGCCAGTCTGACCAGTCGTGGTTCAACAATCCTGTTGCAATTTGTAAGCATATCTGCTACCCATCTTCGTGGCTCGAATCGACTACTCACCCCATGGCTCCTCAAAATCTTGAATGCCCGATCTAATGTAGTAGCTTCCTCCAAGAGCCCACTGCATCCAGCCACCAGGACCTCCAGGCTGTTCTGTGACGATCTCGTCGATGCATGAAGCATATGGTTCGGTGTAACTTCCGTCGGTTTGATCGAAACCAAACTCTGTCAACACAGTCGGACCGTGATTTGGACATGACGCGTCGGAAAGGTTCATTGCGCAGTAAGCGTTCGTGTACATCCCAGGTCGCATCTCATGGCATGAGCTGGCGTCATTCTGGTAGTTGTGAACCTCATACGCGATCTTCTCTTGGAAGGCGTACGACGATGGTGTGAACGTGACACCGTTCCAGGTCTGATTTTGGATGAAGTAGGTATTGTCAAGATCGTAGTTCAGCCCAGAAAAGAAAATCAATGCGTCTGAGTTGTTGCCGTGCACGGCATCAGCGGCGGGAATCATATAGTCCATCCAGGTGTTCCACGTATATGGCAGAGTGTCGTCGCCAGCTGGCTCTCGTAGCTCATTACGAAGCCCTATGGACGCGAAACCAGTCCAAGATTGTGCCTGCAGGGTGTTAGACATGGCAAGCACAATAGATGCCTTGTTCCTACTCACATGTTCCGCCATGAATCCGAGACCTCTGATCCACTTGGCTGGATCGAAGTGTGTATCTGAAGGACATCAGCAATTGCCATATAACTACATTGAGCTCAGTCTTCAAGAAATCTGACCTCCAAACCATGCATTCCCGTCGTCCGCACCGCAGCACCACTGTGCCTTGGAAACGTGGTTGTCGAGGTGGACCCAGATCTCTTGCTTTGCAAGCTCTTCGGCGACAGCATCGAACACCTAATCATTGGTCAGCCTGTATGTCAGAAGATTCGACGCTTGAAAATGTTTAGCAGACCTCGAGTCGCGTGGTCTCCGCAGTGAGTCCAGGATTATGCGTCAAAATCTGACTCAACACTGATGTGCCGTTCTGCTGACCGAGAGCCTTGACCAAGGTTGCTTCAAGAGTCTGGTCTAAACTGTTACTGTAGATATCGTCTATCATCTCGATGGCAAATGTGAGTCGCACAACATTCATGTCGAGACTCTTGATCAGCGAAACAATGTTGGCAATGGAGTTGTATTGCAAACCCTCGGGTAACATGGCGTCCGCTGCGCCTGGCCAGTTGACTCCAGCATACACGACCTTAGAACCGGAAGCTGAGACGATGTCTCGTCCAGAGGCCTTGAAAGGTAGATCCGGCCATGCAGCACGAGTTGCCAGATTTGCGCTTGCAGGCGCTGCGTTGGAGCCTTGAAACACCGTTGGCAGTATTGCGAGCGCTTCGAAAAGCTGAATAGGTCTCATTTTCGAGTGGTTAGGACTGCAAAGATGGTCTGAAATACGAATCTGCTCTGACTGCACTATCTGGGTGACTTGGAGAGCGCTACATATACCTTCATATAACGTTACCGGGGGCCAAGTGACAGCCAATATCCGGAGGGGTTTACCTCAGAAAGAGGAGTTGATGCATGGCTAACGTTACATGCACGTAACAGAACTTGATGCAATGGCACAGGATCACTGGACGATTGATGGAATAACAATGCCTAGTTCTATCTTCCAAAAGATCGACATCTTGTTTACCTGTAAGTAGGTAGCGTTGCATGGAGACAGGCAAACGTGTAACCAACCACAGCGTCTCTTGGATCGGTTTTGACTTCGAATGCAGGTGGAGGACCGGATGATTTATCCTGGCGATGTGGAGGTGGTTTACCGAGTTCAACAACAGCTTGACCTCGGCTGACCGCAGACATCGTAAGTTAACTTAATGCGAATTGCGAGAGTAAAAGGAAAACACGACTTCCCGAAACATCAGGGATACTGCTGAGCACGCGAGAGTTTCACGCACGAAGTTCGAGAGCGATAACTGACTTGTCCATTATTCCATCGTGTATCAAAAAGACTGCACGGAGAACTCAGAAATGGTCAAATGCATCTTAGCTACTACTGAAATCGCTCGTTCTGCGATCAAAGCCTTTCTTCCTGCCAATGCCAACCAGGTGCATCATTTCGCGCCAGAAACCAGTTGTAAGATTACAGAATGTCGCCTCTCAAGCATCGCGTGACGTTATCTCGCACACCAGATCTGCCTCCAAGGTCTTGACGAACTTGGCGCCCTCTAGGTTATCATTACGAGAGTCCACGCACGCTCATCGCATCAAAACGGACCTTCTCCACCTACTGCCTGATAGGGTTTCATGTCAAAACTGCATTCATGTTGAAGACATCTATGCGCAATAGTCAACATTGCCCAGCTCTCCGGTCCAGGGGTCATGAACGACATCTATGAGTCGCCTGAGGTTATTGGGGTGTAGGATAATCCTGACAACATCTGCCGTCCACCGAATGTGGTCTTGTGGCGACTCTCTGTGCTTTACATAGCGCATCTGTAAATCTTTCCTCTTCAGTGTGATGAAAGGGCCGTCTTTTCCAAGAGTATCGTAGGGCTTCAATGTCTGCAGAAGCTGTTCGTAAGCACCGCTGCGCGTGGATTGATAGATGCAAGGTGTATTTGCGCCGCTCGGTTGTGAGCCGTGTAATATCTCGTACACTTTGTGTCCAGAGCTCAGCAGCATCCAGTTGCAAGAACACATAATGAGCAATGCAAACAGTTTCCCGCGCTGGATCGTGCTTGCAGCGCCTTCTATGGTTTGAGATAGCAGTCCATCCAGGTAACGACAAAGGCAGCCTTGGAAACCCCGGAGAACGACATTCTGTCGATGGTTTCTCCATGTACCGCCGCGGAAATCGATCAAGTCATTGATTAGAACGGAGATGTCCACGACATCATTGTACTCCTGGGCAGTCATTATGTCACCAGTGGCCATGGAGGCGCTGACTATTCCGACTGCCATTCCAAGATCGATGTGACGGTGGACATTCATTCCCGTCATCCGGCTGCCGTGGATTCCTTTCGGGCGTCGAGACAACGCATGATCCCTCCAATAGCTGACGATTCGGGACTGGATTACCTGGGCCACCAGATGATTGAACTGCCAGTCACTCATGACCTCACCGTAGACGCAGAGCTTCAGAAACGCAAAGGCTGCGGCACCAAGCTTCTGTAGTGATAAGAGGCAAGATTCAGACGCCGCGTCGCAATAGTCCCCGATGAGAATGTCGTTACCTGAGTCTGCAATAACCATTTGGATTCCCGGGTCGACAAGACAGGCGCCGCTAGCCACGGCAAAGAAATGCTTAGCATCTGCACTCAGTCGAATCTTTTCGCGTGTGGGATAGAGAGCAGCATAAGCTTCTTCGTCCAGGTCAAGCTCCGAACTCGGCTTACGGTCGGGAGCCTCGACTTCAGGCCAGCCGAGCTCGCCTTCACGTGATTGACAGGAAGATGGTGTTGGCTGTATGTCAGCGTGACAAAGTGCTAATTCCTTCATCGCTGCCGAAAGACCTTTGCGTGAAAAGAATGTTGAACTGTTCCACTCCTCTTCTTTGGCGTTCACAAGGTCTCCTTCTACGACCATGCGCTCGATCGCTTTACACCCGCAAGTCTTGAGGGCAGCCGAGTCGAGAGTATCCGCCACCGGGAACAGGCCGATACAGTCACACTTGACTCGTGCATTGAATGTCTCGGGCAAAACATCGCATTCGTCACAGGATGGTGGCACCTTGCCGCCAAGGTGGACGACACGGGCTCTTGCTGCCGTTTTGAAGCAAGCGACAATCCTGTTTGTGCGATCAATGCATCCCGCCGAGATCGTATTTGGCTCGCTGAGCCATTGTGGGCCTTCTTTCTTGATGAGAGCCAAGCATTCGTCAGGCGGTGCCGTCGATGGTTCAACAGTCAGCCATGCTTCGCACCAAGCATGATAGTGAGCAAGCTTATTGGTGGTAGTGTTGCTCAAAGCGCCCATAGTGTAGTCTTCTAGAAAGAGTCGCGTGCAGAGCGTCCCGAGTCCATGGTCCTGGGTCTCTAACTTATATAATCCGATCTGAGTGGAGCTGCAACCAAGATCTACCGCCGATCGATTTCAGAATCCTACTGGAAGGACACTAGATTCTGTCCGGTCGCAAGCGACGTGCGAGATGAAGCATACAAGGCTACAATCATGCATGCCACCCACAAAGGTACGTCACCGTCGCTTGTTGATTTGGCGGTCAGCGCGCAAGGTCCGAGTGAGAAAAGATAGAGAGTTCGCCTGGGCGTGATTCGGTCAGTCTGGTGGATACAGCATGAGCCATGCGGTGGACACTATCATAAGCCTCAAAACGACACTTGACCTAAAGAGAGGAATGCACGTGAAGCCTGCTAGTTATAAAAGTGCTTGCTCTAAGGATTTGCGTCGAGCCGTTGGTGGACCCTGGATTCTTAGCGAAACTTTCAGATCTGACGGAGTCCATTCGAAATAATGATAATGCATGATGTCCTTCCAGCGGCGGAATGCGACGTGTGAGTGGGAGGTTGTTCAGGTCCAACGCAAAGATCCCGCATGATACCACACGCTCCGAGACCGCTGTGGTCATGCAAACAGAGAATGGTGCTTCCCGCTTAGTTATGATTGGTGTTCCAAAAGCGATGGTCTACTTGCACAAAAAACGTCGATGTGAATAGTCGGGCTTGGAGAAACTATGCAATGCGACCATGCAAAGTTTCCTGTCTTATGCTTTGAGCGCATGAAGATTCGCGTCGTTGGTATTTCGAGTGTCCTGCAATGGAAGGATCCGGCCAAAGCAAAGCTACTCTTGACAGAAACATTCACTGCGTGTAATGCAACCGACAAGAAAACCATTGTTGCCGTCTGGGAGAGTTTCAGCGATTGTTCCAAACAATATGACGGCCTGGGGTGGCTTTTGTCAACATTCAGTGGCCTTGTGACAGGCCACCATTCGTCGACGCGAGAGAACGGCGCATCTTCTAGTGCTTGTAAGAATGGGACATGTAGCCTCTTGTCGCCTCAGACCCATCAAAGAGTAGCCAGTCTCACCGATCCAGGTTGTCTTTGCCTGCGAGTGCACAGTCCGCGAGACGTGACGCTGCTCGATGCACATCGCGCCGGCAAGTTCAGGAGCACGGCAGCACATGTCCGTAAAAGCTTACCCCTGCCGATTACTGCCGACCATAATCGCGAGATCAGCACGTCAAGGATGGATGTCCAGGCCCATGGCGGTGCATCCAACTCTTCTTCTCCCGACGGGAGGATTGATTGCTATTGAGGAACGACAGGGCTCTCGAAATCCATTAAGCGGCTTATCGCGCGCTTATAAATTTGATTAATGCGTCGGCTGATGTTGCGCTATCGGCGAAGCACGTCATCGCCTAGCCAACCCCCGGCAAACATCACCTTATCTTGTGCGACGGATGAGGCGCCACCACGGACACTGAACATCAACCCATCATGGTTTTCATCAAGACTTTGGGAGCTCTCGCATTGCTCGGGCTCTCGGCCGAGGCCCAGCAACACCCTCTTGTGCAGACAGAGCCCCAAGATGCCACACTCGACTCAAAGAGGCTCGTCGACAGCGACGCTTTACAGGCCAAGATCCATGGCGACAACCTGCTCGCTCGCGCTGAGGACTTGTACAAGCTAGCAGAGCTGTCCATTCATGACTACAATCGCCCGACTAGGGTGATCGGAAGCGCTGGCCATGCTGCGACACTGGAATACATCTACGCCACCATCCAGAAGCTGGGCAACTACTATAACATCTCAGAGCAGACTTTCCCTGCATACTCTGGCACTGTCTTTGAATCACGACTTGTTCTTGGGGATGAGGTAGTCAGCAATGCCTCAGCCATGAGCTTGACGCCGCCGACAAAGGACAATGAGCCCGTCAATGGCCAAGTCATCCTGGTGGAGAACAGTGGCTGCTCTGCTACTGACTACCCCGAGAAGGTCCGCGGGAACATCGCTTTTGTCAAGCGAGGAACTTGCGCTTTCGGCGCGAAATCTACGCTTGCCGGGCGTGCCGGTGCCACTGCCGCTGTGATTTTCAACAACGAGAATGGTACTTTGCACGGGACCATGGGAGACCCCAACCCTGACCAAGTCGCCACCTTTGGTATCTCCGCTGAGGAGGCAGCGGCTTCCCTGAAGAAGCTCAAGGCAGGAAAAGACGTTGATGCGATTGCGTACATTGATGCTGAAGTGAAGACCATCAACACTCTCAATGTCGTCGCCCAAACCACACAAGGCGACCCTGAGAACTGCGTCATGCTCGGAGCCCACTCGGACAGCGTCCCTGAAGGACCTGGCATCAACGACGATGGCAGTGGCACTCTGTCTTTGCTTGAAGTTGCCACCCATCTCACCAACTTCGAGGTCAATAACTGTGTTCGTTTTGCTTGGTGGGCTGCCGAAGAGGAAGGCCTTGTCGGATCTGACTTCTATGCCGCATCGCTCTCTCCGGAAGAGAACAGAAAAGTCCGCCTGTTCATGGACTACGACATGATGGGCAGCCCAAATTTTGCCTACCAAATCTACAACGCAACGAACGATGAAAGCCCAGCAGGATCTGAAGAGCTCAGAGATCTGTACGTGGACTGGTACGAAGCGCACAATCTCAGCTATGCGTTCATTCCGTTCGATGGCAGGAGCGATTACGACGGTTTCATCAGAGCTGGCATCCCCGCTGGAGGTATTGCCACTGGTGCCGAGGGCGTGAAGACCGAGAAGGAAGCCAAGGAGTTTGGCGGCCAGGCAGGAAAGTGGTACGATCCTTGCTACCATCAATTATGCGACGATGTCAGCAATGTCAATGTCACCGCTTGGGAAGTCAACACGAAATTGATCGCTCACTCGGTCGCAACGTATGCGAGATCCTTCAAGTCATTTCCGGAGCGCGAAACTGCTTCTGCGAGTGGGACGACTCGGTACGAGCGGGAGACGAAGTTTCATGGCGAAAAATTGTACATTTGATCAAAACCGTCTTGTCGTGGCTTTCTGTAGTTAGCCTTCAAACGCATACATACATGTACAATTCAACACAGAGATTCCTCCTTATGGATTACTGAGTCCGATCTCCATTCTGTCGGCTGCGACGAAAACATGGTATTGAGTGTCTGCATTCCAGAAAGGGTTGCGATTGAGAACTCTCCGCAACGGTTCGTACCGAGCTCTCGGTGTCCGACGCACCTATCAACAATCTCCCCTTGTAAATCTGACATGCACCGCCACGAGGAAATTCCAGAAGTATGTACGGCGATAGGACAGCCGTCAGCCCTATAGGTGGGACTGCTCGCTCCTCCCACCGTAACGAATACGGTGGTATGCATTGGGAACCTTCAAGATTGTTGCCGCGGTACTCCGTCTTGTGAGCACGATCTTTCACACTGCGCATATATAACCTGCGTCCTACAGCCTAGTCAAGGCTTTTTTCCAATCTCACCATCTCCTTCAGCCCTTCATTACTTTCATCCAAAGATTTAGGTTAACTTACATTTTCCGAAGCACGCAATGCATCTGTCACTCCTTCCTTTCCTTTTGTCACATTACCTTATAGGCTATGCTGTTGCGGCAACCAGGGGCGAGGTTTGCAAATGTGTAAGTCACTGGGTACTCGATGGTTTTGGTGCCTCACCCGCTAAATCATATCGCAGCTCCCCAACGACGAGTGCTGGCCAAAGGACGAAGCATGGTCTCAACTCAACTCGACAGTGAACGGCAATCTCATTCGCAGCAAGCCTCCCGGTTCAGTCTGCTATCCCGAAGAGGATAACTACGATGTTGCCGCTTGCGACAAGATCTTCAAGCAATGGAGCTCTTCTGCTTGGCATGCGGATGACCCGATCAGCATCGATGCTCCTCCCCGTCACGCCTGCTATCCTATCTACTCCAATGGAACAAGCATCCACGGTGACCCCACCGCTGGCGAGGTCGGTTGCCAAGCTGACAGCTACCCGGTCTACGTCGTCAACGCTTCAAGGGTCTCGGACATCCAGGCTGGTGTCAACTTTGCTCGCGAGCACTCCGTCAAGCTCAACGTCAAGAACACCGGACACGGGCGAAGTTCCATTCCTGGAAGTCTTTCCATCTGGACGCACCATTTCAAGGACAAGGAGTTCCATGACAACTTCGTCCCTCAGGGTGGAAACTCCAGCAAGGATGAATCGAGCATGGGCATTACATTCGGAGCCGGGATCACTGACCGTGAAGCCTTCGAGTACGCCGCAACCCACGACGTGGTCGTTGTTGGTGGTACCGACGCGACTGTTGGGCTCATGGGTTGGGCAGGCGCGGGAGGGCATGGTTACCTAACCGGTGCCTATGGCATGGGCGCTGACAGTTTCCTTGAGGCTACTCTGGTGACACCCGCTGGCGAAGTCATGGTGGCCAACGAGAACCGGAACAGCGATCTCTTCTGGGCGATTAGGGGCGGGGGCGCAGGCACTTGGGGCGTGGTTGTCTCGGTGACTGTCAAAGCCCACGCCATGCCCAACACCGTGATGTGGGCTTTGGATGTGTCGGCCCGTAACGGAACTTCTGCCTCGGACTGGTACAAGGTCGCCGCCAAGATCTTTTCTGATCTTCCGCGCCAACGAGAGGTTGGTCTGTCAGGCTATCAAACATTGAGTGGTGCCCCTCTGGCCCTGACCAACGCAGTGTTTGCCTACGACACGTCGCGCGACCAAGTGGAAGAATCTGTTGTGTCTCTTGTTAAATGGCTGGAGGCTCGCAACTCATCCATCGAAGTGTCGTCTACCTTCGTGACCTTCCCCAAGTGGATCAATATGTACCATGCTTTCAACCTGACGCAATCTGTCGGTGGTGGCAGTGAGGGTGTCACTGCATCTCGCCTCCTTCCGGCCAAGACCCTCACTGATGTTGACTCTTTCGCTCAATTCTTGGAAAGCAACGGTCCTAGCCTGGAAAAGCCGAAGGTCTGTATCACTCCATCTCGTATGTGAACGATACTAACACCGTTGCAGGATGGATTCAGATCTGGACGCTCTATCTCTGGCACTGCTACGGCTTCATCCGTCAAGGTGGACGATGCTTTGAGCCCGGCATGGCGCGACACCACCGTTCATTTCCTCGTCAAAGAATCCTGGCCCGGGTATACGCCAGCTGATATCGTGAAGGAAGGCAAGGATGCTATGGAACAGTCCGCCTACGAACTCAGAGGGATTGCTCCCGACTCTGGAGCTTATATCAACGAGGTGAGCAATTTCGCGTCTGAAGAAATCCTCGAATGTGGACTCGAGCAGGGTATACTGATTCTCCATGACAGCGCGGCGATTTTGAAGTGGATTGGCAGAAGACCCTTTACGGCGAACACTACACCCGTCTCTTGGCCACCAAGCACAAATACGATCCTGAGAGTGTGCAGTGGTGTGAGATGTGTGTTGGCAGCGAGGAGTGGTATGAGCGCGAAGACGGCCGATTCTGTAAGCAGTCTTGGGCTTAAACATCTTGGTTATGAGGAATAGTGGTTTGAGCCTGTTTTCATTCTTACCCTTGCGGTCTGCCCGCAAGAATGAGCCCTTGAGGTTGCTCCTGCTGCTGATCGCAAGGCTTGTATGATACGCAATTTGGGAGGAGTGTTGTCAGTCCCGAACTCGAAGTAACAAATATCAATAGTCAATCATTCTTTAATCCGACTTATATTGTCGCTTCATTTTGCTGCTCGTCTCTAATGTTTGCTTGTGGCACAACACGCGCTGACTTGTGCTATGGTGACCAGCCATCCACAAGTGCGATCAGCGAGTAAGGGATAGGCCGGTGTCACGATTGGCTGCAACATCTAGTAAGAGTTCGGCACATCTGTAATATTGTATTTGCAGAAACGGTCGAGAAGCCAAGATACGGGGCCGAAAACATCGGCGCAAAGAGTGAGGATTGTTGAAACGGCGAGGTCAGCGCAAAACAATAATGAGAAATGCGTAGTCTTGGAAACACCACCCCTCAAGCACCCGAGGTACCCATGCAGTCATCACCATCGCCAATGGCCAATAACGCATCCTATCTTGCCAAGATGCTTGGGATGATCTGTGAACGGGCCGGAGGGGCTGGCAGGCGTGGGTAGTGATGTTGATCAACAAGGTCCTGAGATAAATCAACCGTTTATGTTGATTTATCCGTTGTTGACGTTGTTGTTGATTGGGGGGTCTTGGCACTCATACCTATAGTCACGTATCTAGACCAAAATCAGACTTTGTGTAGCTACTTTCAGAACAATCTTACCCGATTCGGTACTAGCTTACCTTGATCAACCGTTGACCAGATTAGATGGCTTGTTCAACAACCGTTTATCAACATGTTGTTGATTGGTCGTTGATGTTGACCAGCATCACTAGGCGTGGGGTGCATCTGACAGGGATCATCAAGCTTTCATCTATCGCTGATCAAGACTCGCTAGTCGTCATTCGTTCTTGCGACTTTGGGGATTGAAATCGGTCACGCCGTATCATGTTCACACTTTTGCGATATTCCAGTATGATTGAATCGCCGACTACCCTGTCGTTGGCCCGACAATACATCAGAAGAGCAGGCGGGATTCCTGTTTGGCAGCACAGACGGGAGACACGCGTCGGTAACAAACTTGAAGCGTGAGCTCCGACAGAGCACGCGTGGCTCCCGAGAATTCCCCTCCATATCACCAACGGCGACAGATGAAGATCGACACCACCCAAGCATGGCGATTAACTTCGCTTTCTTACGCTCCCTCTCGTCACCCTTGATCCCTCTCGTTTGCGGCAGCCGATTTTCTTCGTCTCTTCTTTTGTTGACAGCCCAAACTCTCTTTCACGTCCCGGCTCCTACTACATTATCACTCTGCTTTTCCTTGCTGCGTAAAGGAACGCTTTCGGAAAACAGTCTCTCATCACAGTATCTCGGCAACCCGAACTTTCACTTTTACTCCGGCTTGGACCCTTGCTCGCCTCCTCCGCTGCCGATCTCGCAATCATGGGTGATTGCAACTCTCTTTGCAACAACTTCTCACCCAGCAATTGGGCACTCAACAGCCTGAGCTGTACCTCTCGCGCGGCCAACACCGAAGTCGACACCCCGAATGGACAGGCCAATGCGCAATGCGGTGACTCTTTCACTCCCGAGCTCGACATTTGTCAGGTGCAGATGAACATCCAGACCAGCGGTGAAAGTGAAACTTATGTCGAAGTCTGGCTGCCTTCTTCCAGTGACGATTACAACGGTCGCACTATGAGCACTGACAACGGCGGTGTGAATGGCTGCGTACACTACGTCGACATGGAATACGTGTCCGGCAAGGGCTTCGCTACGATCGGTGACAACGCTGGCCACAATGGTTCTTCCTTCGACGGTACGTGGATGATGAATGCAAATGAGAAAATTGTCGATTGGGCAGACCGCTCCCGTCACGCCTCCATCGAGGTTGGCAAGGAGATTGTGAGCCAGTTCTATGGCCAGGACGCTTCGTACTCCTACTACATTGGCTGCTCCGCAGGCGGTCAGCAAGGTCTGCATTCGGCACAATATTATCCGGAGGACTTTGATGGCATCATTTCCGGTGCCCCTTCGGCCGACTTTCAGAACTTGCAATCATGGAGCGCGCGATTCATCCAACTTACTGGCACCGAGGGAGATGATTCATACCTTACAAAGGATCAATGGATCTTCGTCGAGTCTCAAATCCAGGAGGACTGTGATGAGGCGCTCGACGGCGTGGCTGATGGAATCATCGAAGACCCTACTATTTGCACCTTCAACTCCAGCGCGCTGAACTGCAATGCCAGCGATGACAGCAGATGTCTCAGTGCCACCCAGGTCGAGACCGTGGACAACGTCTTCAAGCCTTTGCTTTCTGACGGCCAGCTGCGTTACCCTGCTTTGCTCCCTGGCTCTCAGGTCGATGCTTTCTCGCTGGGTCAGTTGTCCGGAAGCGTTCAGGGTATTGCCCGCGACTTCTTCCGCGCTGTCCACAATGACTCTAGCTTCGATGTCAAGACTGTTGGAGACTCCGATTACAACGACGCTCTGGACCTCGATCAGCAAATGGGATATCCGTCATCCTTCAACCCCGATTTGAGCGGCTTCCGCTCTGCTGGTGGCAAGATGCTTCTTTATCATGGCCT
>MSJI02000949.1:71004-88118 GCA_001931905.2 Cladosporium sp. IMV 00045 | reverse complement strand
GTAACCTCCCGCGGCCGTGACCTTGTGCACGCCCTCGTGCTCCTGGCAGAGCGCAACGGAAAGACCTTCGTCGAGCTCGATGGTGTCTCGTGTGTCGGTCTTGGCCACCATGCCGTTCTTGTCGCTCGAGTAAAACACGTTCAAATCCGGGTCTTGAGAGAAGAGGCTCCACACGCTTGAGTCGTGCATGGTGAGCGTGTACATGCAACGACCAGCGATCGTACTCCACACCTTGACCGTGCGGTCACTGCTGGCGGTCAAGATGGTGCTCCCGTCGTGGCTGACCAGCACGTCGCGAATGTTGTCCGTGTGGCCGACCAATTTCGTTATCCTCTTGCCCGTCCGCGAGTCCCACACTCTGACAGTGCTCTCAGGCCCTCCGCTGCAGATCACATTGTTCGTCGCCGCGAGCGCGTACACGCTCCCCTTCTCCTTGGAGGACAGGCTTCCAGCCTCGTCTTCACCAACGTTGATGCACAGCTTTTGTCCAGCTCCGTTAAGATCCCATAGACAGATTTTCCGATCGAGACCACCGCTTGCGACCCAATCACTGGTGGGCGAGGGCACAGCTAGCGTTTTGACGTAGTCGCTGTGCAGACCGATCGATTGCGGTGGTGTTCCGTCCGTCGCCGCGGGCCGCCACAACTTGACCGTAATGTCGGACGAAGCGGACAGCAAGGCTTGGTTGTTCTGGCAGAGCGCGATATCATTGATCCAGTGCGTATGCGCCTGCACTTGCTGGCGGAAAGCGGTGGGAGGAGGCTTATAATCGGAAGGCGGTTCGGTGGAGTTGTTGAGGTCGAGTCCGAGGTCCCAGGCGCAGATGACGCCGTCTCGGCCGCCGGAGTATCTGTGCCGCTGTCAACACTGCTTGCCATGCAGATTGGAGAGAACTTGGTGGTGGTTGGTATACGTACAGTGTAGAGTTGTTCGAGTCGACAACGAGGCCGTTGACGCCTAGTCTATGCCCACCTTTCTGGTTGGCGAGAGGCAGGACTGCGCCGTGTCAGCCAGGTGCATGGTGAGCAGGCACAGGGTGCGACGATCACATCACATCACACCTGCATGCGCGCAGTGATGCGAAGGTGGATTTCAGGTGTTCCTCTTACCATAGCTGATCCTCTGCCTCGCCTTGCGGGCCATCAAGTCGCGGGTCAGAGCTCGTTAGGGACGTCGCAGTGGCATGTGAGGTTGATGAAGGTGCGCGATCCGAACGATCGGGTGGTGGTACCGTGCTGAACAAACAGCAGCAGGGACAGAAGGTCAATGCTGGAGTGTGTCAATGCGCGAGGGTACGTAGGGAATAGTGGATGTGGCAGATCGCCAACCGTGGGTGGAAGTGAAGGCGTCGGCAGGTGTGAAGAAAGTGACAGCGAGTAGCTACAAAAGGAGAGTTTGAGGGTTGAGACAGACAAGACGAGACAAGACGAGACCGCGAGCAATCAAATGCGCGCGCGACCAAGGACCAAGCAGACCAGGGCAAGGGGAGAGAGAGCTCAGAGAAGGGCTGGGAATCAAGAGATGCTTCGCCTGCTGCCGGCAAGCCAAAGTCCGCCAATATCATCACTCTCAACCCGCTCTCCTCTCCGACTTGCTGCTAAACCCGCACGGTGATGACATTGGCGGGGAAAATAGAGCGGGGATGGCTTGGGAGCCGTTGCCGCTCTGCCACGCGATCATTCAACGTACATATGTCGACGTACCTATGAGATAATTATAGGTGACTATCTGACAAACGTCCAAGGCTTCTAGAAGAACCATATGCATGGAGCATCTCCATCACGTCGACGCAGGTGAGCTTCTATGCATGCTTGCCACGTGAACTGATTTGATTATTGCCTTATCCATGTGGCTGGCAAGTAAGCACGCCGTACCACCGCATGCGATTCTCCTCGAGGTACCCACATGTAGGTACCCTATCCCATATACACCTACCCGTGCTACTTAATATCCTGTCCTGCCATGCCATGCCATGTCCCGCCCATCCCAATGTTCGTCAAATCAATAAAACTTCAAAGAAAAGCCCACTCACGGCCCCATCGTCCTCAACTTCTCCTGCTCCTCCGGCGTAAGCGAGCCGAAAATCTCGCCAAACTCCGCGCTCGAGCCCTTGACGCGGAAGAAATCGAGCAGGTAGGTCTGCGTCTCGTCGTCCCTCGCCCTCGCCGCCGCGCTGTCCTCCGCTCCCAACGCCATGAGCTGCGACTTGGTCATGCCGGAGCCGAGGTCGAGGAAGTCGTTCGGGTCGTCCTCCCACTCGCCGTCGTCGCTTTCGTCGTCGTCGAAGTCGGCTGCTGCGCCGGCGTCGAGGGTTCGCGGGCCAGAGGCTGAGAGGAGCTCGCCCACGAGGACCTTGATGATTTTTAGCTGGGCGGGGACGGTGGTGTACTGGTCCGGCTGGGCTCGTGCGCGCGATCTGGTCATGATCCGGTCGGATTGGGGGACGATGAGATCGCCCTTCACTTGTACGCTGGCGAGACGAGGGTCTTGAAGATCGTAGAGTTTGGAGAGTGCGATCACGCTTTAGCTTGTTAGCATGTCTTGCAATTTTGCTCTTGGACTTTAGTCACTTACTTTTGCCTGATCTCGTCATATCCAGCGAAATTGATCGAGTTCTCCAACCATTTGCTCATGACGACTTGCAGACCGCTCTGCTCGCCGATTTGGACGTCCGCCAGGAAGCCAACGACTTCATGTGCCGAAATGAGAGACAGGCGTGCAAACACGAGGATCAAACTCTGAATCAGATGGGCTTGAGTCGCCGTGCTCAGGCGAACTGCCACAGCATTCAGCAGTTGCACCAGGTAGGGACCGAGTTTCTCGCCGCCCGCTTTCTCGACAACCTCAGCAGCCAGACCACCAACTTCGGCCGCGCCGTTGTCGTCGACGGCAGGGTTGAGCAGGCGATCAATGATGATCAGCACCACTTCAAGACCTCCCTTTCCAGCCTCGTCCTGCCAGGAGAACATCTGCTCCGCATCGTGAATGAGCATGTTCTTCACAGCAGCAGTGGCTGACTTGAGGAGCTCCTCGTCTTGAGACCCAAGGAGCAGTCTGTTGAGGCGAGGCATGGATGTTGCGATAAAGTTAGGAGGCAAGGGCGTGGTGCCCTCCGCTGCCAGGACAGACAGTAGCTCAGCGGCAAGGTTTGCCAACGCATTCTCCTCAGTCAGGGTAGCCACATCGAATGCGCCCATGAGCGAAGGCAAGACCTTGGCGGAAAGCTGAGCAAATTCTTCATGACCGGTCGCTGAGATGGTGCTCGCAATTTCCTCGAATGTCTCCGTGATGAGAAGGGCAATCTGGAAGTTGCTCGCACCCTGGCTTGCAACTGTGAACAGCAGATCAATGCCACCACCTGTAAGGCAAGTGCGAGTATCGAGCAACATAGCGTCTCTCAGGGTCTCGATGACTGTGATGAGAAGGTCATCACTGTCTGTAAGCTCATCAAGGTCTTGTGTTGTGAGGAAATCGTTGAGAGCAGCGATAATAGCAGGCTGCAGCGGAAGAGTGTTGGAAGGCGGCAATGCGGCAAGGTAATATTGCAAGGCGCGAATGCATGAGACCTT
Organism: Cladosporium sp. IMV 00045; assembly: GCA_001931905.2. NCBI lineage: Eukaryota > Fungi > Ascomycota > Dothideomycetes > Cladosporiales > Cladosporiaceae > Cladosporium > Cladosporium sp. IMV 00045. The sequence continues at coordinate 84,549 of MSJI02000949.1, read as the reverse complement.
GACGACCTCGGAAGAGTCGTGAGAGATAGCCTGCAGAGATGCCTCCATGAAAGAAGTGGCAACGGGCATGAGTGCGTCGCCAGATGTTCGTGTGAGACTTCCTGCGACCAGGTATCCACGAGCGCGGAGGAAGGCCTCTTCCTCTTGGAGGGCGTGTTTGATGAAATCAACGTATCCATTGGCAGACTCTGGACCAATGCTCTTTTCAACATCTTGAAAGTCGCTCAAAAGCTGGTTTAGAAGATAGAGCGACGCCTCCTTGGCTTTCCAGCTGACGTTCTCCATGTAAAGCTGTCTGGTGTATGAGAGCAGCCCTTCCACAGTAGCTGCATTGAGCCATTCGCCGAGCTTGATGATCAGGTCGCCGCAAGCGCTACGGGGCGTGTAGTTTGCTGTCACATTAGCCTCCTCCGAGAGGAAGATGTTCACATCAATGTCCCACAGGCCTTCTTCTTCGTATGTGATCTGAGCATACGCCACTGCGACTTTCATGACCTCAGTAACCCAGTTGTTCTGATTTTGAAGCTGCTGCTCAAGTTGCTTGCGGACAGGCGGTGCGCGGAGGCAAGCTTGCATAAAATCGAGTTCCTCCAGGACGAGGAAGTCAAGAGTGTATGGCAAGCCGTCTGCATCTTCGAGGCGACCTTGACGATCCTCTTCAATGTACATCTGATGGTATTGACCTTGCAAGGATGAGAGCTCGCTCCAGGTCGCAGAGAAGAGCTCAGGGCTTTGGGGCGAGAGGGTAGAAGGGAAGATGTTTCGTATCCGCATGAGAACTTTGACAACCTGCAGCTTGAGGGCTACAACACCTCTGTAAGTCTCTGGCACACCGGCGTCTGCAAGCTCAGCCTCCTGAGGCGGAGCAGGTGGAAGTGGAGTTTTGAGCATCGTCAGGAAGAACGGAATCCAGCCACTAAGAGTCTCTTCTGCGAACGCCTTGACAGCGGCCTTGTGATCTTCCATCACCATTTCCAGAGTGTCGAAAGTGGATCTGAAGACAGATACCGCGAGCGCTCGCAAGATAGGCTTCCTTTGCTCGGCCACCGCAACATCGTAGACTGCTCTGACGAGATCACGAGCAACCGTGAAGAACTGATCTTCGTTGAAACAGTCGTCGACAAGCTCGTTCAGGACTTTGAGAGCACCGTGAAGCTGGCCGTCTGAGCCGGTAGAGACGACGTTCAAGACAGTCGGCAGGAGGTCTGGCCACTCATCCGGAAAATCGACGGTGGCGATCTTGCTGACGACCAAGCTCGCCGCGCTTTTGATCTTCCGCTCATCACGCCCGCTCAGCGCGATATCCAACAACGCCTGACGGATTTGGGATTTCTTTGCATCATCCGCGTAGAGATGGCCGTTGAAGTCCTCAAACTGGGGTGACCAACATGCCAGAACGAACGTCTTCAGGTAGAGCAGGGCGCTCTGGCGAACCTGAAGGGGCACATCGGCATGCTGGCCGATCGACACCAAGCCGATGGGGAAGTCCGGGTTGCCATACTGCTGCTTAAGCTGCCATTCTGCGTTCTTCCTGGGTCCTTCGCTGGGAGACTGCGTTTCGGTAAGCAACCGCACTAGCTGCTCCTCCATCTTTCGGGGTCGGGTTTGGCTAAGCTGCTAGTGCCCGCTACAGTAGAACGTGCAACATACAACAGTTGCCTCAAGGAATGCTGTTCGGAAGGTCGTTGAGATGTTCGTCTATGACGAGTTCCGGCCGTTGCAGTCAGTCCTCAAATTTCGTTGCTGGCAGGATCACGTCTTTGTCGCCGGAGTTCTTGGCGACCAGCAAGATAGATGCGCGACACAGAAAGAAAGAGCACGCTATCCTCAAATCTGCCAGAGTAGTCGTTACTAAATACTGAGTAAGCTTTTGGGCGACTGCAGCAGAGTGAGTGTTGCAAAAATTGGTACGCTCTATCGCAGGGTCGCGCTCGTGAACCCTCAAGAGACGAGACACTCCTCGAGAGCCTGAGGCATCCAGCAATCTTCAACTTCACAGCCACTCTTGCCACGTGAACATGTGATGTGCAAGATAATCGCACCAATCAGTATTCAAACTCAGTGAAGCCTGTCAGCACGATGTCTGCAATCAGATAGATGCCATGCCATAACCGAAGACTAATCAGACGCGATCACCGGACTATACAGCTCCTACGCGGAACCAACTCAGCATCAACATGGCCAACGACACGCCGACTTTTAGAACGCTGGTAGCAGCCTTCACCGACTTCCTCACCGTTGCAACACACACGATCCTCTACGAACGCTCAATATACCCCAAAACGTCTTTTCTCACAGCGAAGAGATACAACCACCCAGTCCGACAAAGCCGCCACCCGAAAGTATGCGAATGGATGAACGACGCGATCGCCGCTGTCGAAACCGAACTACACAAAGGCACCGTAGCCAACGTGGCAATAGTGATATTCAGCAAAGACAACAAACCCATGGAACGATTTGTGTTCGACGCCTCGCGCTTCCCCGCCGTGCCTGCTGCAGATCTGGACACGCCACTTGAAAGAACGACACGGACGGAGAAAACGTGCCAGTCCTACCTGTCATCGACATGGAAGAGCAATTTCGAGCGATCATGAGCAAGATCTCAAACTGTGAATCTGCGCTCAACCCCCTCCCTGGCGGATGCACCTTCACCATTGCAATCGATCTCAAACCGGACGGAGACGCTCCTGTCAGCCACCCTCAGCCTTGGATGCCCGCGCAGCCTACGCTCGAAAATGGAAATGAAGACCATCCCACAGTCAAGACCACGCCTCTGCGGAAAATGAAAGCTGGAGACCTGGTATTTGAAGCATGGATCGAAGAAGGTCAGGACAAGCCTTGAGGACCCGACCACGCCACATCATTGATTTCGTTATCTATCTTCTATATGTACAGACTTGATCATGTCTTAAAGTGCAATCATCATGAGAGAGCATATGCCGCAATGATGTCGGCCATCCTTCTCTCACCATCCGAACTTGATACGGCCATGGCAATTACAGGACCGCACCAAATCTCCAGCACGCCATGAGAAGGCATACAGCACGCTTACACGTACTCAACGACAAGGTCGATATCGACACAGCCCTCAGTGGTGGTAGAGTTCTCCCACTTGTAGAAAAGGGCGGTGGCAGGACCCCAGCGGAGAGCCCAGTTCTCGCAAGCTATGGAAAAAGTCAGCAACCTTCCACCAGAATGACGCTCATGTCATGATAACTTACCGAACCAGCTGATGGGACGGTTGTCGTTGGGAGAAGTCCACTTCAGCAGACCGTCCTCAATGGTCATACCAGGGGTGCCGTCCTGGCCGCTGAAGATCTGCGCGAGAGAGTTGGGGTACTGCTCGCTCAGATCGTACAGCTTGAAGCCCATGTCGAAGTCGCCGTTGGGGAAGTCAAGCGTGGCGTGCTCGGGGTCGTTGACGTCGGAGATGACGCCGGGCAGAGCATCGGCCTTGTCAGTGTGCAGCGTGGCGCTGTAGCCCCCGCCGTACGAGTACTCGTTGAAGAGGTAGCCGAGGGAGTCGTCGAAGTTCTCGGCGCCCTTGGGCTTGGAGTGGGCTATGAACTTCTTGGATGCCACGGGCTCGGAGCTGGTGGTCTCGCGGGGCAGGACGGCGGCGCTGCAGACGGAGCTGAGCATGAGGGCGGCGGCGGAGAAGAGCATTGTGAAAGGTTTGGATTGTTGGTTGGGTTGCGGTGATGAGGCTGTATTGATGAGATGGTGTTGCTATAAGAGCTCAAAGGCAAACGCAAGTATTCTTATATACCAGAAGACGTTACATATGGCAGGCGAAACCGTATCCGTAGATTACGTTCCGTCTCCCTCTGAAATGGAGCAGTAACTTTCGTGTTGGAATAGCTAAGCGAGCGGTGGAGACCGGTCCGGCACGGCTGTGGCTTGAGAAGTCGAAGCCAAAGATGCATCCCAATGCTATAGACGACTGCAAGTGTGTTTCTTTATTTGTCGCACTGCAAAACTGATCGATCAATACGTGTGCCTCGGCAAGATGATACCTCCCGCGATTGTGTCTCATTGGAGGATCTGCAACGGACCGGAAGATCGCCTTGCATTCCATGAGATCAAGGCGTTGAAGACGGCACGGTCGTTCTTCGCTGCTGCTGCAAGTCGACCAAACTCTCGGGCGGACACTCGACGAACCGAGGTGGGAAAGCAATTTTTAGAAGCACGACTCACACTAGATCGCTCGCTCGTGCTCCACGATACTACATCACTTTCCTTTAACTCGGTGTAAAGATAGGCTTGGCTCTCGTAACGACCGGCTCTGCCCTACCGCTCATTTTGCTTCATTGGGAAAACGCATCATCTAGTGCAAGGAAATGTTGGCAGCGACGTCACTGGTATTCTTTCATGTTCGGCACCGACTTCAGTGCATTCATGTTCGAAGATGTCACATCCCACATATTGTCGTATTTCTCTTGCGCTCATCATTGTTGAATTGTCGTATCAATATGTTGAGTGAGCACCGTCGATACGCGATGTCACCTCGACTGCGTTTCAGACACATTACTACGCCCTAGGACTCCATGTCATAAGACCCCAACAGCGGCACGGATTGAGAAGAACGGCAGCCAGTTCCAAACGTACAACAACAGCCCAGGCACACACCTCAAAACTGAATACCAGTAGCCAAAGCCCCATCAACAGTCATATTCGCCCCCGTAACAAACGCCGCCTTCCCACTCGCCAGAAAAACCACAACATCCGCCACCTCCTCCGCCTTGCCCATCCTGCCCAGGGGATTATCGGCCAACTGCTTGCTGAAAAACTCCGGCATGGTTCGCTCGATGTTTCCCCAAACCCCGTCTTCGATGTATATGTTGCCCGGCGAGACGGTGTTGGCCCGCACGCCCTGCGGCGCGTATTTGTGCGAGAGCTGAGACGTGTAGTGGATGAGAGCCGCTTTCATCGCGCCGTAGGGTCCCGGGCCGGCGGAGAAGTCGATAATGCGGCCGGAGACGGAGGCGATGGTGACGATGTTTCCTTTTGATTTGAGGAGGTGGGGAAGTGCGGCGTTCACCAGAGAGTGTGTGCCCATCAGGTCGGTTTGGAAGGCTTTGCTCCAGTCTGAGCCTTCGTCGCCCATCACAAGGGCGCTGACGTTGGCGACAATCACATCGATGCTACCGCTGTGGGAGGCGCATTTTTCCACCCAGCTGTTGACTTGTGAGGGTTGAGAGACGTCGACGGCGGAACCGAAGGCGCGGTTGGATGTGTGGGCTGTTGTCAGGTCTGCTTCGGTGCGGGAGCAGAAATGCACGATTGCTCCTTCGTTCAGGAAGGATCGGACGATGGCTTTTCCAATGCCCTTCGTGCCACCCTTGTATATGTCTGCATTAGTATGTACGTAGAGAGATGTGAAATATGAGAAGGCTTACAGTCACGAGGACGACCTTGTTCTCTAGTCCAAGATGCATGGTGAGGAGTATTGGCGAGTCAATTCTCCTAGACTATAGTGTTATCGAACCGATGCAGCGGTAAGGATGGCTAGGCACAAGCACGACGAGATTGCATGCAAGGATAAGGACTTGAAGGTCGTGTTTTTTGATGTCATTTGCAAAGGCGGGGGTAATCTTGTTTTACCGAGCTCGGACATTCGGCCCATCAATCATTCATGCGTATCAGAATCGCTATCGTCGCTAATTTCGGTGTCAAGGCGATTCTGCTGCTGACTGTTGAGATCGTGTTGGCGGAAGCATGAAGGAGGCACTGTTTTATACAAAACTGCGGAGACCTGAAATTCCGGTGAGACCTGTTCAGTGATGCCAACATAGCAATGAAAAGAAGCAGGCATATTGATAAGCAGGTAGGCTAGATATCACATCTAAAAGAGTGTATTTACGTACAAGAAGTGCTGTAGCCTCCAAAAACGCCATGGATATCTCTATACAAACATGAAAAGGGTGCGCATACCCAAACATAACCCTCGCCTACTTCAAGATAATTATCAACAGAACCAGAACACAAATCAGAATGGCGATTGTGATCCAGCTCCAATTCCCCTTACTCTTCCTCGCCACGTGTCCCAGATTCTTCCTCGCCCGGTCAAGCGTGCTCTGATGCCTGTCCACGCCGCTCTCCACATCCGTCAGGAGCTCGTTCTGCTCGTCCATCTCGTTGCCCATCTGTATGCCGAGCACGCGCTGCCGGCCAATACTCTGGCCGAGGGTGTGGAGTTGCTCGTCTTGGTCCCGTATCACTGTCTTGTGGTAATCGTGTATCTGCTGGTTTGAGAGCCCTTCCTGCTCTGGAGCTGCGGGCTCGTCCGTGTATCGCTGCTGATCCGAGAAGAGCGCTGCTCGATTCGCTGTCTCCGCTGGGTCTTCCTCTTCGTTCGGATTGTCGCGAAAGCGTACGCTCTTGCTTCGCCTCGCTTGTCCTGGCCTTTCCTGGGCTGCTGAGAAATCCTCGCTCAAATCTGGGTTGTTCGGTCGTCGCAGTTCGGGTGAAGGGGGTGCTTCGCCATGGAATTGTGCGTATAGTTCACTGTATTGTTCTCGAAGTTTAGGGAGGTCCGAGTTCGAGTCTTCCGCCTCGCCCAAGTCTGATTGTTGTGATTCTAGAGCCTCGAGGCCCTCCTGTAGCGAGGCCAGAGAGCGTGAGATGTGTGCATCTTGCTTATCAGCTTCGAGATTTAGGGAAAGCGCTCTCTGTCGTTCCAATAGCGAGAGCTTGAGGTGATCGGCGAGGAGGAGTAGCTGGTGTGGTGAAGTAGTAGACGACATGTTGTAAGCTGCCTGGGGCGGGCTGCGAGGCGACAAACGCAGGGAAGCCTCCTCTTTATCGCTCGATGAATCCTAGTAGTGACTGACTTTCGGTCGTTTTGGGCTGCCGACTTGTTCTGGGAGATTGTATGTGTATTGGTGAGTGAGACGAAGGTAGCAAACATGTAATATCCAGCCAGGCAACATGGCACAGCTGAAGGCGCCTCGGCGACGCCTACTGCGTCAGTGTGGAGGCGGGTCATCTTCGGACCGCTCCGTCTACCACGTGCTTTACCTCACTTACATAAGCTCATCTTCACGATGCACATTGCACGAGATCGTGCAATAATGGCTGAGAGACGATGAAATCACAATGACCTGACAAACGGACTTTGAAGACGAACGTTTCTGGTTCTCACTTCAACCCACCACCAACTAAACGAGCGTGCCCCTCCACATCCTCCCAACACCCCATCAACAGGCTTGCCAGCAACGAACACTGCCCTAGAACATGTCGAAGTGACCCCGTAGTAGCGTTGTTTGCACAGCTTGCCCTCTTCCACCCAGCCACTTCAAGCCTTCAGACGCAAACCGCCCTAGCCCCATCATCTCTCGCATAGCACTGCTGGCCACCAGCCTCGCAATCAGCTCCATCGACCCAGTAACCACCTTCACACTTGGCCTACAAGATAGTCAGCCATCATTCAATCCGTCAGAGACCCACCATAGTCCTCCAAAGAATCATTAAACCCAATCTCATCATTCTTCTTCCCCGGAACAACTCACAATATTCGTCCTATCGCAACTACAAAACTGATGATTCCCATTCGACGCCGCACATGGGCTCCCAATGCGCCGCGTGTAGCCCGGGTAGCCGATGCCGCACACATCGCGGGCGAAGAGTGTCCTGCAGGGCTCGGGGCGGCAAGGGCGAGGTTGCTGGTGAGTGCCGCGAGGAGGGCGAGGGTGTTGAAGGTGAACTTCATTTTGAACGAGAGAGATTGTGGTTTCGTACTGGATTGCAAGTGTCTGGGTGGGTGCTTTTGCTTGTCTGTGCTTGGAGCAGAGAAAGGGGTTGAGGACGTTGTTGCTCTCTTATATAGCCCAGTGTTTGACCTCTGAGGGCTATAATTGGGTCAGCATCGCCATCGAGGGAACAGGACCAACCTGAAATCATCCCAATCGCGGCTGAACGTTGAGGAACATTGGAGGATTGGAGAAGTGCAACCCATAAGCTCCTACGGGAAACCCACGGCATCGATACAAAGTCCAATCGCTATCACGTTCTCGCTGTTGGAAGTCTGAACGATGCATCACCATTCACCAGTACGTCAAGGCTGAGCGCCTGGCGAGACGTTTGGAGGACCAATGTGTAGCCACGAAACGTAATGAGAATGCTGCTAAACTGTTTTACAATCACATTCCAAAGTTTCACACAAATACAGCCGTGCCCTTGCATTTCCTCCCAGCAGATGCAAAGGGTTCGAATGCCGCAAAAGCGGTGTCGAGACAGACAAGCCAAGCACGGCGGGCCAGCGCAGGGCATCGAGTTTCTTCCATAGAAAATGTCAAGCACAGACAAGCTTTGTAGCGGCTGAGGAAAGAATGCTCCCGAGTTACTTGCCTGTGTCGTAGGAGGATTTTTGTGATACCCCAAAAAGCCTTCAGCCGTTGTGCTACTTCGAAAGGCATAGCTTTCGACTAGCTTTATGCGATCGCATGAGCCGCTGATTATCATATCAAAACTCCACAGGGAATGATTTGTGTGGAGACAAGCTGCTAGAAGAATGCACAGGTGATCGTTGTAGAGCAAGAAATGATACGGACTAAACCTACTTCAAAAGTTGTGTTTGCTTGTACAAAAGCTGTGGGTGACACGTTTGCGTCATTCACCGTAGCGTTAGCAGTCGGTGTGAAGACACAACCGCCAAGGAAGCTGCGGTCGGAGCAGGTAACAGCAAAGTACCAGCATCGGTCAAACGCTCTGTAACGATCGACAGTCGAAGGATCAAAACCAGACAAAGGAGACGCGACCGTTCGCCTACACCGTTCACTCTCGCTTCATCCCCCAATACGGCTCATCAAACCTCATTCCATTGCTCCACATCTCCACCGGCTTGGGCGTGCTGCAAGTGCGTTGTAGCATGAGCACGCTTAGTTGACCAAACCCTTCTCTAGGTGTCGTCCGGCATTGGCAAACGATCCTCTCACAGGGACCATAATCTTCAGGTGCCATTTCCTTTGCACATTTCTACCACGTCTAAGCAGGTACTTTCGGCTAGCCAAGAGTGTGGCTCATCGCCTCTCGATGATTCGTATAATTTTTCATGCCGTGGGTTTCTTAACCCACAGTGTCATGATCGATCAAGTCGGAACCCAGAGCTTTCTGCCAGCGTTGCCAGCGCCACGTCCGGTGAACCCACCACGAGGGCGTTCGAAACTGTTGGGGTCGATCTGGCCATCCATTTGGGCAGTGGGTGCGGCAGCACCGCCACGACGATTGTTGTTAGGGCTAGCTAAGCCGCCACGTCCTTGAGGAGTAGCGTTAGGGAAAGCACCTCTGCCACGAGGGCTGCCACGGAAGTTGCCTCTATTGGCGCCGCGGCTGGGCTGGTTGTGCGATCCACGAGGACTGGAGGGAACGGCTGGTGCTCCCTTCTTCGGAGTTTGAACCGTACGGCTGAAAGCGTCGGGGTCCATGACTGCATTCTGCTGTCCGAGCATCGCAGCGGGCGCTGTTGGTGGAGACTTTGGCTCCTTTGAAGCCTTGCCCGCGGACCCGTTGGCTGTCTGTTGTTGTTGACCCTCTTTGCTGAGCACACTGAGGCGGTTGCGGTACTCGCGGTCCTCGCGACCAACCACATCTCGAAGTTGTTCGAGGCGCTTGCTACGAATGTCAAAGCCCTTAGCAGCATTCGTTTTCGAAGGATCGTTACAGAGGAAGATGAAGGTCTCAAGCGCAGCGGCAGGATTAATTTCCTGGTGAATGCGCCACAAGATGTAATTGAAGAGAGGCTGGAGGCGCACGGCAACACTGCCGTTACTGGAAATCTGCGCATCTGCTTTGCCGCTCGAAGCCGGTTCCGTAGGAGCATTCGTCAAAGGTTTCGCAGGAGAAGTGGGCGGAGAAACAGCGCTGAGGCTAGAACGGGCACTCTGCATAGATGACGGTGCGGCTGATTGAGCTGATCCTGAAGCAAGGGAGCTCATGGAGCCCTTGCAGTTGGATTCCGAGAGGACCAGTTTTTGAGCGGTTTGCTCTTCCAGGTTAGAGACGCTGTGTTCATCCTCCTCAACATCAACATGATCAGCCTCGGAGAAGAGACTGCGAGGCACGGCAAACTGTTCGACCTCGGACCAATTCTCATAGGTCTCTTCGGCGCCTTGCAGGGTCACAATGTGTGGGTGCTTCGAGGTGGCATCGTCCAGCCAGTCCAGGGTGTCGCGCACGTCTTCGCCGTGGCGATTATTAGCACTCTTCTGGCGACTGAGCTGCTCCAGAGCTTCACTTCCATTAGCGCACATTCAATCTGCTGCCTGTTGCTGTCCGAGTCCATGCTCACCATGAAGTGGCACAAAGAGCCGGATCTGTCCGTTCTTCACCCACTGCCGGATGCCGTTCCTTGTGCTTTTCTTCACGCCAGCGACGAGGGCGGTGTCGTCGACTATACAGTTGAAGATCTTCCGACTCTGGTGCGGCTGCATGGTAACGGGCGCATTGCCGTGCTGCGAGACAGGTCGCGAGCGAGCGTTGCGCTGCATGACGCAGACCTGGTGGAAGGTGGTTGGGTAGCGATTGTAGGGATAAGTATTGATTGGGTGTCGCCGTATAAGATTGTCGTCAGAGGACGTTCATAAGGAATGCTGTGACGGTAATTGTAGGATTGTGATTCCGTGGTGTGACATGCGCGGAAGGTTCCAGGGCGGATGCGATTTTCTGGATCATTCACTCATCGTGGAGCGGCAGGCGCAGCGGTGCGCGGCAAGACACGGTGGCAGCAAATGCGCATGCTTCGAGCGCGGTGACTGCTGGCGGCGTGTGTGTTGGTGACGATGTCGCTAGGAGTCGTGGTTGTTGCGCATGTTTCCCAGAGGGAGGACTCGAGCGCTCTCTGACGTTGTGCAGCAGGCCATGTGGAGTGGAGAGAGGGAGATCGGGAGTTGTGTGTGCGAAGGGTCCGAGCTCGGAAAGGATAAAAGTGAAGGATGTAGATGCGCAAGGATGGGGTCTTCAAGCATGCAGTGGCTTCGTTACTTTATTTATTTATTTTATTTTATTTTATTTTAAAAAAGTGGTTATGAAACCATGTCATTAATTGGGTATTGTACACATAGGCAGACCTGGTGGATTCTGAGTGTTCTGTTCTTATTCCAAAGGCCTTGCTATCTCTAACACGGCTGAATTGTCAAGCGATGGGATGAGTATAGTGACCATTTTGATACATTCTCGAAGGATGTAGCTTTCTTCCAAGCAGAAAATCGTTGACAAAGAATGCTCAAATACTCCGTCAATACAGGGGACATTGACATTATCGTCTGCAATACAATGCCCTGCATAATCAACGGACCAGTTCCCTCTCCTCAATCGAATCCCAAGTCGCAACCCTCGACATATCAAACCCGCCCTCACCAGCAAATCGATGTGCTCCCTTCTTCCTCCCAACATACCCCATCACAGCATCCCTCACCACCGCCCACTCCAACTTCGCGGTCCCCAAAACGCTCCCATCTTCACGCAACAGCTCCAAAGCCTCCCTAACCCAAGCAACGCAATTCCACCCTTCAACCCCTTGCCGTACCGGCACCGATCTGAGAACCGTGAGCAGACGATCTCTGTCGACGGCCTTCGCCACGACGACGCGAGCTAGGAGCACTCTTTCAGGCGACCTGGAAATTCCGGCTTCCTCGAAATGCCAGGCAGATTGCAGCTGGTTATCGACGGTGGTGAATTTTTCTTTCACGTCGAAGATGGTTGCTCTTGCCGTTGGAATTTATACATTTTTTGGACCGAGGATGAGAGACCAGTGGTATCTGAATGGTCGAGTGTTAAAGTTGGTCGATCGTGAGAAGTGTCTGAATCTTACGTGTCCTCAAGTCCGGGCATTTTAGCCGTGCCGGATCGTGCGTGTAGGCCGATATAGAGACGTTATTCCCCTGAAGGCATGTTGAGGTTAAGGCTAGAATATTCTCCAAGCCAGGAGTTTGGAGCCCAGTCCCTAAGTCGTCGAGCCGTCTCTAGATGAGGTCGCTACTATTTCTAGTGAGAATGGCAACCGAGAGATGTTGCAAGCAACTGAACATCGAACATATTAGAGACACCTAAGTACTCTCGATTGGATTCGAGTGACCTTGGACAAAATCGATATTCACAGAAGCGGTGCCCGCTGTGTCCCAAGTCGGTGCAGAAAGCTCGTCGGGGTCTTTCTTGGTTGGCCAGCGAGTTTACATATTCATTGCACTACATATATAGTTGCACAAAAGCGTAACAGTCCACATCAATTGCGTCCTATATCAACAGATATGTACTGCCTACGGTTTCTGTTGTCTCTGGCTCCACTCGCGATCAAAAACGCTCAAACTCCTCTGCGCCGAAGGCACGACGTCCAACGCCTTGATCGACACCTTGTCCGGTTGCTGCAGCATCCAGACGGCATTCTTCGCAACGTCTTCCGCAACGAGAGGTCTGCGCAGGTCGTTAGCGAGCATTTTCGTTCATGCGACATGTCCACTGATTGGCAAGAAAGAATGAAAAGATGGAAAACTCACTCAAACCCCTCCATAAACCCCTCATAAGCACCCTCATCCCCACCGACCCTCAACTTATGAAAATGCCCCGCCACCACGCCCGGCCTGAGCGCCAGCACTCTCACATCAGTCCCGCACAACTCATTGCGCAGCGCGTTCGTGAACCCTTCCTGACACGCCTTGTTGGCGTGGTAGACGGCTTCACCAGGGAAGGGGGGAGCTTCCAGCGCGGTCGTCGAGGTGATGTTCAGAATCGTGCCTCGCGCTGAGGCGGGGGGCATGGCGCGGTTGAGCACTGAGTGGGTGGCGTACATGTATCCCGAAACGTTGGTGGCGTTCATGGTTTGGATGGAGGAGATTTTGAGGCCGTGGAAGGGCGTGGGCGCTTCGAGGGCGAGGCCCGCCTGGGAGCAGGTGTTAGTTGGTTGATTTGGAGCTGGTGGTGTGGAGCTCGGTGGTGACGGATGGACGAACATTGTTGATGAGGATGTCAATCTTGCCGAGTTCTTGCACGGCCGAGGCGACGGCGGCGTCGATGGACTCGTAATTGCCAACATCGGCTATTCGATAGATGATCTTGTTGCCTCCTTTGGAGGATGCTTGGAGTTTCTTCTGGAGAGCTGCGAGTTTGTCCTAGCGTCCGTGTGAGTGTTGTGCAGGAGTGATTCAAGCGAGTCCACTGGGGATGGTGAACATTCGCACCTCAGATCTCGAGACGAGCACGACACTTGCACCTTGCCCGGCCAATGCAGTAGCGCAGGCCTCGCCAATGCCCATTGAGGCTCCGGTCTGGTGTCATCGCTCTAGGTTAGTATGTGGGATATGTCGTATCATATGCAGCAGTTGAAGCAATAGCTCACCAGGAAAACAACTTGTCCTTGCAAAGACATGATTGTCGACTTTGTTGACTGATGAATAGCACAAGCTCAATATTAGACACGAAGAGACTCCCTTTCCTTTTGAAGTTCGACACACGGATAAATGTAGTTACGACAAATGGATTCTACTCTTTTCATTGTCCGTCTGTCAAAGCCCGACGAGGCGCTGACATCACCACGAACTCTCCCCAAATTCG
>MSJI02000949.1:35983-70984 GCA_001931905.2 Cladosporium sp. IMV 00045 | reverse complement strand
GCCGGATCTGTCCGTTCTTCACCCACTGCCGGATGCCGTTCCTTGTGCTCTTCTTCACGCCAGCGACGAGGGCGGTGTCGTCGACTATACAGTTGAAGATCTTCCGACTCTGGTGCGGCTGCATGGCAACGGGCGCATTGCCGTGCTGCGAGACGGGTCGCGAGCGAGCGTTGCGCTGCATGACGCAGACCTGGTGGAAGGTGGTTGGGTAGCGATTGTAGGGATAAGTATTGATTGGGGGGGTCCGCCGTATAGTGGTATCGTCAGAGGACGTTCATAAGGGATGCTGCGACGGTAATTGTAGGATTGTGATTCCGTGGTGTGACATGCGCGGAAGGTTCCAGGGCGGATGCGATTTTCTGGATCATTCACTCATCGCGGAGCGGCAGGCGCAGCGGTGCGCGGCAAGATACGGTGGCAGCAAATGCGCATGCTTTGAGCGCGGTGGTTGCTGGCGGGATGTGTTTTGATGACGACGTTGTCAGGAGTGGTGAATGTTGCGCATGTTTGCCAGAGGGAGGACTCGAGCGCTCTCTGACGTTGTGCAGCAGGCCATGTGGAGTGGAGAGAGGGAGATCGGGAGTTGTGTGTGCGAAGGGTCCGAGCTCGGAAAGGATAAAAGTGAAGGATGTAGATGCACGAAGATGGAGTCTTCACACATGCAGTGGCTTCATAATTTTTTGAGTATCTCCTCACCCTACCAACATGAAGTTTTGATATATAATTTTGGACTGCATTCGTATATCGAAGGGGCCGTTCTGGCTCGCCCTCCCTAACCCAGCCATGTCTAATCGTCCACTACATATCTCTAGCTGAACATGTTGAAATAAGTGGTTTGAACCACACTCAAAGCGTATGGTATACAAGCATCTGATAAAGATCTAATAATAAAATATTAGAAGAATCTCGTTAAGGAAGTTTAGGAAGAACAACTGCACTACAAAACTCAACGGTATTCAACTCACAATCTCCCTCTCCTCAGTCACATCCCAAGTCGCAACCCTCGACAGATCAAACTCACCCTCACCATCAAAGTGATGCTCTCCCCTCTTCCGTCCAACATACTCCATCACAGCATCCCTCACCACCGTCCACTCCAACTTCGCAGTCCCCAGCGCCCTCCCATCCTCACGCAACAGCTCCAAAGCCTCCCTGACCCAAGCAACGCAATTCCACCCTTCAAGCCCCTGCCGTACCGGCGTCGATCTGAGAATCGTGAGCAGAAGATTTCTGTCGACGACTTTTGCCACGGCGACGCGAGCTAGGAGCATCTTCTCTGGCGACATGGAAATCTCGGCTTCTTCGAATTGCCAGGCGGTCTGCAGCTGGTTATCGACGGAGGAGAGTTTCTCTTTGACGTCGAAGATGGTTGCCCTTGCTGTTGGAATTTATACGCTTTTTGGACCGAGGATGAGGGACCAGAGGTATCTGGACGATTAGTTCTTGGAAATAATAGTTGGTGGGGATTGTCTGGCTCTTACGTATCTTCAAGTCCGGGCATTTTAGCCTTGCCAGATCGTGCGTGGAGGCCTATGTAGAGGCGTTCCTTTCCTGGGCACATGATAAAGTCTTCTTCAGATGATGATCAAAACCAGCGGAATAGATCGCAATGGCCCTTGTCCTTGAGTCGTGAGCCCTTTGAGGTCTGTACCGGGCCGAGTGAGAGTTGCAACATGGAAGTGTCGAATGCAAATAATTCATAGTGAACAGAGCTGAGATCATTCCTTGATCGAGTTCGATGAATCTTCACCGTACGCAATATTCAAAACGGTAGTGCTTGCCACCTCGCATCTGGCAGAAGAAAGCGCGTCGAGGTGGGCCTTGATTGGTCAACGACTGCACATACTACATATAAAGTCGCACAAAAGCAAACCACTCCTCCCTCAGCGACATGTGCTGCCTACGACTTCTGCTGTCTCTGACTCCACTCGCGATCAAACACACTCAAACTCCTCTGCGCCGAAGGCACGACGTCCAACGCCTTGATCGACACCTTCTCCGGCTGCTGCAGCATCCAGACGGCATTCTTCGCAACATCTTCCGCGACGAGAGGTCTGCGCAGGTCGTTAGCGAGCCATCCTCCTTCATGCGACATGTCCACTGATTGGCAAGAAAATTGAAAAAAAGGAAAACTTACTCAAACCCCTCCATAAACCCCTCATAAGCACCCTCATCACCACCGACCCTCAACTTATGAAAATGCCCCGCCACCACGCCCGGCCTGAGCGCAAGCACTCTCACATCAGTCCCGCACAATTCGTTGCGCAGCGCATTTGTGAACCCTTCCTGGCACGCTTTGTTGGCGTGGTAGACGGCTTCGCCGGGGAAAGGGGGAGCTTCCAGCGCGGTGGTCGAGGTGATGTTCAGAATCGTACCGCGTGCTGAGGCGGGCGGCATGGCGCGGTTGAGCACGGAGTGGGTGGCGTACATGTATCCGGAGACGTTGGTGGAGTTCATGGTTTGGATGGAGGAGATTTTGAGGCCGTGGAAGGGTGTGGGGGCTTCGACGGCGAGGCCCGCCTGGGAGGTGTTAGTTGGTTGATTTGAAGCTGGTGGTATGGAGCTTGGTGGTGGCGGGGACGAACATTGTTGATGAGAATATCGATCTTGCCGAGTTCTTGCACGGCCGAGGCGACGGCGGCGTCGATGGACTCATAATTGCCAACATCGGCTGTTCGATAGATGATCTTGTTGTTTCCTTTTGAGGATGCTTGAAGTTTCTTCTGGAGAGCTGCGAGTTTATCCTAGCGTTTGCGTGAGTATCGTGCAGCGAAACCACTGGGGATTGTGAACATTCGCACCTCAGATCTCGAGACGAGCACGACACTTGCACCTTGCTCAGCCAATGCAGTAGCACATGCCTCGCCAATGCCCATTGAGGCTCCGGTCTGGTGTCATCGCTCTAGGTTAGTATGTGGGATATGTCGTATCATATGCAGCAGTTGAAGCAATAGCTCACCAGGAAAACAACTTGTCCTTGCAAAGACATGATTGTCGACTTTGTTGACTGATGAGTAACGCGAGGTCGATATTGGACACGAAGAATCTCCCTCTTGAACTTCAACACACGGATGAATGTAGTAGTTACGACAAATGGACTCTACTCTTTTTATTGTTCGTCTTTCAAAGCCCGACGAGGCGCTGACATCACCACGAACTCTCCCCAAATTCGAAGCTCTCTCAGTGCTGCTCAAGCTGCTTGATAATCAGGTCCTAGTGGATCGCGCTTCGAACTTCCTCGTTTCTCATAACTCCTAACCGCACACAGACACCGCCAACCAAAAGCGGAGCAAGGCTCGTGCCTGGAAATCCAGCAGCCAACAGTACGCAGAAATGGACCAAGGAACGCAGATGCGAGATGCGGGATGCGTGCTGGGTGGTTTGTGATGCAGCGTTTGTGATCGCCGCATGGAGTGTGATGGCGTGCTGGAAGTGATTGCTTGCACAACGGCGCATGTCATGGCAGATATCGTGCTACCTGCAGTGCTCAGGCAGGTATACCAGTAGACAGGAGTGTGACAAGATCGCATATGCAAGTCACCATGCAATGCAATCAGGCAAGAGGCACGGGTGAGATGTGGGAGGATCGAGTAGATGGTAGAAAAACCGACGGGCCCAAGAGAGCTGTGCGTCTAAATTGGATACTAAAAAAAGGGTAACTAAAGTCTAGGAAAGAGGCGCGCTTATTTGCAGCAGCCATTGGGGTATATATCCTTCCTGTTCCACAAACTCCAAGGACGAAAAGAAAATAAGAAGCGAGCGACAAGATGGTCAAGCCCAGAAAAAGGATCGGGAAGGGGTTCCAAAAATAAAAGAACTGATCCCTCTTCCCAGATTACAATAGAATAGTAATATCGCAGGTATTGTCCCGCAAGCGAAAGATGGCCAAGCCACTTTGAACTGATCCAGCAGTCGTGTCGACATTGGATGTTCGAGCACGGAGCGTTAATTAAAAGTGTCGTATTGACCAGGTAGATTGAGGAAAGCCCGTGAGCCCAAAAAAGGTATTGGGGTCAGGGGGATGAGGCGTCGTCTCGAGATGACTCAGACAATGCAAGAGTGACCAGGGCCTGCCTGAGGTCACATGCGAGCTCACGCGTGGGATTGATAAGATGCGCTGGCATGCTGCGAGAGATTGCTGAGTGCATGATGCATGTAGATTAATGCATACGCATGGTGGCGGAGACGGTCGGCCTCGTGACGATAAAGTCGGGGGGCGTGGGATGAAACTGCTTTGGGGCTGAAGAGCAAGGGCCAGCCAGCGGCGAAATAGCGCGGCGAGCGCGCGAAAGGTGGCACCCGAGTCAATGGCTTGATCGACGGCCGGGGCTTGATAACAGCCAAGAATATCGAATATTGTCGAAGTTTCGGATTCCCGTTGCGCGGTGTGACGGATTCGCAGGAATCACATCACGGCCGCTGAGAATGGTGATATGAAAGCCATGATCGTTAGATGGTAGTGATGTCGTTGCGATGGTTCTCCGCTGGAGGAGCCTCTTAGCGGGTGGAGTCGAGCGTAGCGCTTATTTGGGGAGAGGAGGCAGAGGGCGAGTTGGAGGCGGGCCAGGGCAGGGAGGGAAACTGGCGGCAGGCATTGTGATGGTTGGTGATGACGGGAGTAGTCGAAGTAGAGGTGTCGGAGTGGGTTGACGGTTGGCTGCAGCGAGTGAGGCTGGCAGGAGGAGTCTTTGGCGTTGGAGATCTCGAAAGAGAGGAGAGTAGCCCGTGATAGCGGATTGGTGATTAGCGTTTGGTGGATGTAGTAGTGGTCGTTGGGAGCGTTGGCTGGCGTGCTGTAGACTGAACTTGTCTGTCTGCGTGAGTGAACTGGGTTCGAGTTGATAGTGGAGTAGTGTGGAATGGAAGCAGGAAGGACGAAGGAATATATGTAGATATATAGGCGCAGGCAGGCACAGGGTCAGCGGGTTTGATGGTGGTCAGCGCAGGGCGTCATTTCCCATGATGCAAGTACGGCAGACCAAGGCAGCGACTAACCCTGGGCTATCCATAACGGCGGTGTGTCCGTGCCAGGGCGCCAGGACTGACTCTATCATGGCTCTAGTCAGCCTTCCCTCACAACCAGCCAGCATCTATGCACTGGGATAGGAGAGCAATGCGAGCCTTCGATTCGAGCTTTCGCCGCCCAGTGGCCGAAGCTAAAACTGTGGCCTCTGCCGCCGCCGTGTGATTGATTATTGCAGGCGATGGGCGTGGCAGGGCTGACTGACTCTCTTACTGATGGACTGACTATGCTGCTGCTACTGCTACTGCCGTACCGCATTTGCCAATATGCCATGCCCGTCCCGTGCCTCGCTGTGTGGCATGAACCACGATTGCTGTCTGCAATGATGCCGTGACTTCTCGTGCACATGACTCTATAATCGGCATCACACTGGCCTGCCCGTCCATGGGTAGCACTAGACATTCCCGACAGTTTCATCGCTGACATGCTATTCTTGCCGGCGAGCCCGCCCTGCCCGCTCTGTCTGCCTGCCTGTACGCATCATCCGCGAAGCTACCGCGGCAAGTACCGTGGCGCAAATCGTCAATTATAGGTGCACGACCGCTATATGCCCGCCGATTGTCGGTCGGTAGCGTGGCAGAGCAGCAACGGTCGCCAGCAAAAACCAATGCAGTAGTGCCGCTGGCGCCTGTCTCAGCCGAGCGATGCGAACACGAGCAGAGAGCCAGAGAGGGAGCCAGAGAGAGCCAGAGAGAGCGAGAGAGAGCCCACCAAGCGAACCATGATCGCCAAAGCCTGCGACAAGAGGAGACGCAGGCACAAAACTCAATTACGCCTGCGAGCGCCGGACGTGCTCTCGCACGGTGACAGGCACAGGAAGAGAGTTTGGTCGACCATGCGAACAGGCGGCCAGTCCGAAACACTCGATGCCCGCGCTGGTCTGGCCGTGCACAGGGGCTAGCTGGGGCATCTGGCGAAACGTCTCATTTTTCTCTGCGCAAAAGAAAAAAAAAAAAGTGGCCACCTTTGCCAGATCTGCTGCACGTTTCAGCATCCGCAGCCTCGGTCAGCTACTGCTCCCCAGACCGCTCGCGACGTCGTTCGAGTGGCAAATTGCGGACGATACGTCCGCGGCCCAGCATGCGACATAGCTTTGATTTCATGTCCGCGGGAGAAGAACGGGAGAAGCCTGCGCACCCCAGTCACACCGCGAGTTCCTTCGAGCAGTGAGATTGATCCGCCTTCTCGAAGGCAAATCATTCGTGGCGCACAGCAGCAGGAATGGCTCGATCGCCCAGGGCCAAGGTCGTCATGCCAGGCCACCGCCGAGAAGTCGGCGAGCAAGAAGGTCTGCCTTTGCCCTCTGCCCTTCCTCTTACCGCCTCTCAGGATATGCCGTCAAACGGTGTGACGGGCGCAACGGCCTTGCCTTGGCCTCTTCGCACACGTTTGCATTCCGCGGGCCAATCTGCCGATCCTTCTTCCACATCAGCAGTGAAAACCTGCAACAAAAACGCCCGTCAGCTGCATGCATGTCCGTTCCGTCGCGCGCACAGACATCCACAGCACGTGGCCGCCTAACCCCGGTATCCCGGATAAGAAACCAGTGGTCAGGATGCACGCATGTATGGGACGAGTGACAGCTTGACAGCCCCTTTTAGAAACGCCGCCCAGTTTTGGAAGTGATGCTGGGCTGCTGTACCAACTTTACGGCCGCGGCCTCACCGATAGTGCATGGTGATTTGAAAGAGTTGCTTTTTCTTCGCGAACCGTTATGCTCTCTGACATCACCAGCAGCTGTTTGCGTGTATTGCATGTCGCGTCGGGACGTCGAAACGGAAGTTGCCCTGTCAATCTCTTGTAGCGCCCCTGTTGATCATGTCGCGTCGTCTGAGCTTGAGTTGTCAGCCCTCGCTACAGATCACTATAGGCGATCTCGAAATGGTTTAACGACATGAAAATCTGCTGTGCATATCGCCCGTATCAGAAATCTGCTGCGATGTGGAGTTGGAAATGAAAAGAAGGGTCTTCTGTGATCTGAAACATTCTCTCAGCACCGCCTCTGTCAACTCCTTTTTCAACCGTGGAATGAAGCGTTGCCCCAAAGGCTGGCAGTTCCAAATTGACCAACCGAGGTCGCCTACTACGCCGCACTTCTGCGTTCTTAATTTACAACACCTTTCAGCCTGGTAATGTATGTGCAACTACTCAGCTGACCAGATTGTCGTCTCTTTGTCTCTCTCTCTCTCTCTACGCCCACACGCGGCAGCCCTCCAGATATCGGCCTCGCGAGCCGCAATATCGAAAAAGCCAATCTCGCCGTGATCCGGATTTGTACGCATCAATACCAGCCACGTAGTCCCATCCGGCCACGCCTTCTCTCAAACCCTTCCCATTCTCACCGATATCATCGCCTTCATCGCATATATACATGACGACGAGAACAGCCACCCCACGTCACCCCACGCAGGATTGGTTGCAGACGGCACTCGCGGCTGCGAACAGGCATGCTTGAGCAGCAATATTAGGGCAAGATCGAGATCGTGAATCCGCCGTCTCCCGTTGCAAGCTGAAAGGCATGCAGAATGCCCGTTTCTCCCATGCTCATTCGACGATGGGGATGTTTCAATGTCTCACATGAGACGAATCCTTCCTCAAGTTTCCCATGTCGTGATGCTCCACTGCTGCGCCGACGCGTCGGGTCCGAGTACGTAGTCGCCATCACCTTCACCAGGCCGTCCGAATAATGCATTGCTTTTTCCTTTCGCGGGATGCTGTGATATTAGATCAAACGGGCACACGTGTGCGCGAACCGCCTCTGCCGCTCGTCTTGTCTGACTGTGATGTCAACACGCATGCCCCTTTTCGCAGCGTGACGCTCTCATTGTCTATCATACTTCTGTGAAGGCAGGCTTGGGACATACAATCATCACACAAGCACTTACAGTAGTATCGTTGATCTCGATCGTGCGCCCCGACCTTCCATATCACTCGGCCGCTATGGGCGCAGAATTGCAACATCCCACCAGGGAAAGCCGTGAGAAGGGCTCGAATATGCTCAACTTGGTCGATCCAATCAGAAGGGATCTTCTCAGCCGCCGGCTCCCAAGGTAGAGGTACGACAACATACCTCGTGTTCGATTTTCTCCTCTCCCCAAAGAGGGAAAAGCCGTTGCTTGCACAGCCTTGTTGCCAACCGCTGGATAGCAACGCACCAGGTCGCTTGCGTATGATCATTCGAACAGCAATCAACAATGGCATCATCAACCCTCCGCAAACGGACCCAGTTCCATCTCGCCTCGTATTCACGATTGCCCATACAGGTAGCGGGCGGCCACGCATTCAAACTCGACACTAGAGGTACCGAACCCTAGTCTCTTCCGACCGCATCCCATACGAACTCTCGTAACCGCCGAGCAACCTTCTCCCTTCTCCTCGCCCTTGTCAGTCATGCTTTCGGATCCCGCGCTCGCGGATTGGACGCTGGGCCATTGGCGCCAATGACTGATGTATTATCTGCATGGATGATAGTTAAGCTTTCGCGTGCCTTCTCTGTTGTTGTGGGCGAGCTATCTCCGTACAAGTGAGTTCCTGGACTGTTCATTACTCCGGTTCCACATGCCCCGCGGAGCAGACACGCGGGTATCCACGATCGCAATCTCATTGCGCATCCACTTTGGACAATTCTACTATGAAAGCCGACGTGAGAACTGCGGGAAGAGAGGACGAAACGTGAAGCGGTGAGTTCCTGAGCTGTGGGCGTTTTCTCCATGCGTGAAGATTAATGTGCTGTGCTGTGCTGTAATTATGACATGTTTGCTTGTTTTCTTTCTTGCTTGCGCTGAAAGCCAGGGCCTTTTCTGGTTGTTTTGTTTGTTCAGTTCTCGATCAGGTAGGCATTGCGCATTGAAGCGAGCGAAAGACCGAGATGTCCTGAATGTTTATGCTCCTCGGAGTAGTATTTCCTGTATACGAGGTGCTTGTGGTTCCCCGTTTGTTTCTGCGGTCAAATAATGGGATGACAATGATGCCATCCCCTCGCCATGCTGTGCAAACTATTGATCCTTCACGAAGCCGCATGAAATCCTCCCGGGCTCGCGCGGAGCTAGGTGCGCGAGGTGCGCAGGAACTAATATCGCCTACGAACCACACTACTGAATTGTCGCTCACACGGGCCATGCTAATAATAATACCTGAAAATACGGCCGCATTCTTTCTCTTTCTGCCCAGCGCGAATTCATGGAATCCTGATTTTTTCTTGCGTGGTAGAGTAGTTAAGGCTTTGTGTCTTTATTTTAGTATTGATCATGAGCTCGCTCGTGCTATGTCGTTTCCGTCATTCGCCTCGGCGAGCTCCATTGGCCTTATTAGGACCGGAGTCGTTTGTTTCCCATTAGAACCCTGGCCCTGCTTCTTGTCAGTTGCATAAATCAATGAAGGAGTCTCGTATAGACGCCAATGGCGTCAAATATATCTTCATGAGATCCGCTGCCCTGAAAGCATCATCAACTCCATATGACCATCGACCTCTGCGTCTGCCTTGCCTCGGTATGCAAGCGATTGGCTGTCTGCATCGGCGTATTGCGCGAGCATTCTTGTGTGCCCTCTAGGCGGTCTCCGCAAAATGCTGCAGTACCTGCGTGCTAAAGTCGCGGGTTGACGATGAGACGCAAGTCTATCGATTCTGCAGCTCGCATGCGAGGCATATATAACCCTGAAGAAGGAAGAGAGTATATGAGGACCCTTTCCTGCAGGGATGCCTGTTCAGCCAAATCCTTGCCGCACATCGTGTTTCAGGTGCGTATGTCGCGCATTTGCAATGTCGGAGAATTAGAGAGCGGAGGTTTCGCAATGAATGCTTCAGCGCGCTTGAGCAGGATTCCTCCTTCGTGCCGCTCTCGAAACACCTTGCGGGCACGCAGGCACGCGAGCGTTTCCCAATCGTGGGAAGGGCGCAATCTACCTGCGGAGCTGGGAGCTGGGGTGCAGTACTGCTGCAGGGAAGGCCATCGTGTTGTTGTGATTTTGTTGACACTTGGTCTTCCCCTCATCACCCCTCGTCTTCATCGTCTTCGAGCCCTGCATCTTGCGCGACTTGCGTGGATACCCACTGTTCCATCATCTGACTGCCACCAAGCGGCGCATTATTTCCTGCTGCTGCTGCTGCTGCTGCGGCTCTCGTGCCCTTACGCTTGACGATCAAACATAAGATACGGCCGTAGATGCTGAAACCGTCGTAAGTCGTACTGAGGGCCAGTTTCTTCTTATCGTCGTCGCCTTCGTCCTCGGCTTCAGGCTCGCCCTCCGAGTCTTTCTGCTGCTGCCTGCGGCGTTTCGTGGGGGCAGCGCGCTGGGTTTGAAATGTTCCCTCATCGTCCGAACTGACGAACAGAGGGTCGCCGTCGGAGTCAATATCTTCCGTCGCCTTGCGCTTGCCTCCATTGCCTACTCCTGTGATCTCTGGGATATCTCCAAGCGCAGGCTCATTCTCCCCTTCCTCCCTCAGCCCAGCAGGAACGCCATCATCGTCCTCCACCGTAATAGTATTATTCTCACCGGAATTCAACCACCCCGTCAATTTATTCCCCGTCGAGCGAATCTTCGGCTTACTAGCGAACTGCTTCTGCTTCGTGATGAGGGAATGCCTCGTCAAGCCCTCCGTCAGGAACATGACGACTTCGAAGTCCTCCTGCCCGGCCACATCGCGGATGCCTTTGTTCTTCTTCTTGCCGCCTTTCTTTCTCGCATTTTCGTTCTCTTCCCGTAGCTTGGGCAGCACTTTGGGTCGCACTTCTTCGATCACTCGTGGCAGGACGGGATCGCGGGTTGAGAGCAGCCAGGGCGCGTCGGAGGGTTTTTCGAGATAGATGCGTACTTCGAGGACGGAGTATTTGGTTATGCGGAGGTAGCGGCGGATTGGCGCCATGATGGGCTCGATGTTACATGACTTTATTGTTGAGATGGTGTTTTTGGTTGTTTTGTAGAAAGCGTGAACGCAGCGTTGAAAGATGACCTCACCAAGCTGGAGAAAGAGCGCCTGGCGCACCGGCAAAAGCCGATCGCTGGTGTTTCTTGGTCATCGTCACATGGCAGAATCTTTAGCAGGTCCAGACGGCGTGTTTAGATCAGATCGCTTCATTCGCGGACAGTGTTGTAGCATTTTCCGTCGCTTCGTTCATTCTCTCTTCTAGTCACTCTTTCATGCTTCGCAGAGCAGTGCAGTCAGCGCTGCGCCGGCCGCTGTCGACCATGTCGAATTCTCAAACGCCCATGGAAGATGCGATCAGGAGTAAGGTGAGTACATGTACGGTTTGCTCAATGCAAGCCTTGTTTATTATTATCAGTCCCAAAGTTGGACTTGGACTCGAAAAAAAGGCGATAATGATTTTCCGATGCTAATATAATAAAGGTGACGGAAGCCCTCAAACCAGCCTCTCTGGAAATCTTCAACGATTCGCATAAGCACGCCCACCACCAGGCCATGAAAGACAACACGTCCAAGGAAACACACTTCCGGTATTGAGATATTAGCCGTCCTGCCAACAATGACCTCACAAAGTACTAACCTTTCCTCTCCAGTGTATTCATCACCTCTGACGCTTTCAAGTCGAAAATGCAGCCCGCGCGCCACCGCATGGTCTACGGCCTGCTCAAGGACGAGATGGCGGCCGAGGGGGGCATTCACGCTCTGCAGCTGAGGACGCGCACGCTCGAAGAGGAAGAGAAGATCAAGGCGAAGGAGGGAAGTTCATGACATCTCGTTCTTGGTTTCTTTACTCTCTTTGTATCTCTGTAATGTATTTCCTTTCTGGGCTAGTGTACAGATATGCGCATCGGCTCCCTCCCATTCTCGCTCTCTCTCTCTCAATCGTAACAATATTGATGATGCCTCCTGTCGGAAATTCTGAACGCCATGCAGAAAAGTTTCGGACGCGCTTCAATGCCCAACGTAGGTTGTTGTATAGGGAGGCCTCGAGCCTAGCGCCCAACGCTCAGCGCCAGTGCTGCTGGGCCAGTGATCATGCTCGAAGTGTTGAATGAATAGTGAATGACAAGTTTAGATGTCCGGAGGGTACTGGGGCTCGCCTTTCGGCTGGTTGTTGAGCATGCTGAGGTAGCAGTTCCAGCCTGATTGTGGTGTACGTTAGCCAATGGATCTCGAACTCAATCTTCCAGCATGCTACACTTACCGAGCGAGACGAAGTTGACGAAAAGGACCTGGTGAGGCAGCGGGACGAATTTGAAGTTGGTGAACTGCACAATGGGCCAGACCATCCAGTTCTTCGACAAGGCGTTGAAATATGTGCTCTCCAACTTCTGCCTCGGTTCCGTACCCTCCAGCAGCGCCATGGTGCTCAAGAAGCAGAACAGGTTGGTGCTAGCAAACACAGTCTGATCCGTCAAGACGCGCGCGACGATCTGGAGGTTGGGCTTGCCGGGGATGACGATCTTCTTCTGCAGGAAACCGAACCACTTGACGGCCGCTGGGCCAAAGAGGCAGCCGCCGTAGAAGACCATGCGGCCGGTGCGGCCGTAGTCGTGGTTCTTGATTCCCTTCTTTTCCACCAGATGTTGCGCCATTCCGTCGCCCGTCGCGAAGAGGAAGCCGGTTGTGATGGCCTGGGTGAGGATGGGGCGCGAGGCCAGCTTGGATTGGTACCTGTTGGCGCGCATAAAGTTAGTGATGCGCGTGGAATACAGTGCTAGAGGAGGCGCGACATACCAACGCAGCATGTTGGGCGGTGTTGTGTATGTGGATGTATGTGTGTGTGTATCTGGTAAGGATGCAGGAAAAGGGAAATGCCAGGTGAAGTCAGGGACAGGGCAATTCAATGCCTGAGCCGTTTAGAGATTGATGAGGAGATGAATGCCCAGAATGGAGGTCGCGGTACAGATGAGACGCCCGTGCCTCGAGAGTGAAAGATGTGATGAGAAGTGAAAAGATCGTGTGTTTGCACGCGCACACCGACCGAGCGACAAGCAGATAGCACTTTCTTTTATCTGCCCGATGATGTCGGAGCTTCCTAATCCTCTCCCTTCACGTTACTTTTTTAGCGGGAGACCCTTGGAAGCGATTATTGATTGGCGATTGCGATCAAAGATCAAGTGCGGCTCTGGAGCTTGCGCGCGCTGGCGTCATCGTCCCGCGACTGCATCACTGCATCTCCGTGGGTGGTTACATGTAATTCGTTGATGTTTTATGTTACAGTGAATAGCTCATGAATGTTTGACTGTATTTTCGAGTAGTCTGTCTTTACTTGATGTTTTTGGCAATTATCAGAAACGAGTCTTCTTTCACCAATTGTGCTCTGCCGAGGCTCGAAGAGTCAAATCTTTCCTTTCACATTCCGTCGGCGCTTTTTTGTAGCAAACGCCGTCTTATCACTCGACTTGACTCGACCACTGCAGCTCGACATTCCAGACTCACGAGACAAGAGTACATACACCTCTGGTATAAAATTTACTGGGCTATTGCAGGCCACTCATCGGTTTAGCTAGCCCAAGGATTCCCATCCAACATGACTACCGTCAATGGGCAACCATCTCCCGAGGGAGTCATCTCCCTGCTCGATACGGATCTCTACAAGCTCACCATGCAATGCGCCGTGCTCAAGTACTTCCCCGATGTCTCTGTCTCTTACAAGTTCACCAACCGCACACCACACATGAAACTCACCCGTGCCGCCTTCAACTGGCTCCAACTTCAGGTCGAAAAACTCGGCAACATCCGGGTGACTGATGAAGAGATCGAGTGGCTAGAGAAAACATGTCCTTTCTTCAGCAAGGAGTATCTGGAGTTCCTGAAGACGTTTTACTTGAAACCAGCGGAGCAGCTCAGTCTCACTTTCTCACCCGTTGACGGCACCGCCGAAGGTGACGCTCAATCTGGCGAGGTTGCCATCTCGATCTCTGGACTTTGGGTTGACACTATCCTATTTGAGATTCCCTTGCTGGCCCTCATCTCAGAAGCATACTTCAAATTCGTCGACACGGACTGGAATCACGATGGACAAGTCGAGAATGCAAAGCAAAAGGGCATGCAACTGCTTGAGGCAGGTTGCGCGTTCAGTGAATTTGGTAGCCGCAGGAGACGAGACTACATGACCCATGAGATGGTCATGACAGGCCTGCTCGAAGCTCAAAAGGAAGTCCAGGGCAAAGGCTTTCCAGGAAAATTCAGCGGCACTTCCAATGTGCATTTTGCCATGAAGTACGGTGTCGCACCAGTCGGCACAGTGGCACACGAGTGGTTCATGGGCATTGCTGCTCTCACAGGCGACTACGCAGGCGCAAATGAAAAGGCACTGCAATACTGGACCGGCGCTTTCGGCCAAGGCGTGCTCAGCATTGCCCTCACAGACACTTTCGGCACGCCCGCCTTCCTCAAAGCCTTCACTCGCCAAGCTCCCGAGAGCCACACCACAAACGAGGTTGGTGGCAACAACCCAACGTACGCGCAGATCTTCACGGGCACCCGTCAAGATAGCGGCGACCCTCTCGACTTCATCCAGCTGATGCGCAACTTCTACGACTCCCACAACATCAAAGACCCCAAAACCATCGTCTTCTCAGACTCACTCAACGTGGAGAAGTGCATCCAGTACAAAAAGGCCACGGAAGCCGCGGGCCTGACCCCTGCGTTCGGCGTGGGAACTTTCTTCACTAACGACTTCACACACGTCAAGCAAGGCGACAAGAGTGTGCCGCTCAACATCGTGATCAAGCTGTCAGAAGCAAAGGGCGTTCCCGCGGTGAAGCTGAGTGACGACAAGGGCAAGAATATGGGTCCGGAGGATTTGGTGAGGAAGGTTAAGGGCGAAATCGGCTATACCGACAAGTCTTGGGCGGACGAGGCGCATAGATGGGGTTGAGGAGGATGGACCGGACAAAGGTTAGGGCGATTGGGACTGGGACGGTACAACGAGTCAAGTATGATACCCGAGCATAAGAACGGCGTATGGAAATGGGCAAAAATGAGGATGAAATGATGTGCTGTGGGAATTCGCGGTTAATCAAAGTACATGGCTTCGGAGACTCAGATAGATATCACGACTACGATTACTCCAATGTTGATATGTTCGACGACTTCTTCACTTGTCTCGGTATCGTATCTGTTGAGAAACATCTTGATCCGCTGTTGAGAGAGATGTTGTGACATCGTCACTAACGTCCGTGCGCATCCGGGGTCGGCTCGCCTCAGTTGCATTCTTGACACCTGACGCGCTGAGGCGCGAGGAGCTGCGTTGTTGGTTGCAAACACTCACTCACTTTCCAACTTCACTTTCACTGTCAATCCCTCTTCACCGTTCTTCACTTGTCAATACGCACCGGCCTCCCAGATAATCCGAATTGAAGTAACGCGACACTCAATCTCACAGCAATGGCCGAATACGCCAAGAAGAAGAACGACGAGCTCCAGACCCTCTGCAAGGAGCGCGGTCTGCCTCACAACGGCAAGAAAGCAGACCTCGTCAAGCGCCTGGAAGACCACGATGCCTCATCAAAGACCGACGCCGCGCCCTCACAACCCGCCGCTGCCGCTGCCGTCGAGGACGAGATCGATTGGGACGAGGAACCTGCCACCGAAACCGCAAAGGCTGCAACGAGTGAACCCAGCGCAACCGCAATCGCCGCCGGAGGCATCGGTCAACCACCAAACCCCCAAGCCGTTCCCAACCAACAGGTAGGCGAGGATCCCACTCAGCCCGACACCAGCGTGGGCGCCGCGCCCGCCGCTCCCAAGACCGACGACGCGCCCCAAGGCACAGAAGCTGCGGGCGAAGCGCGCAAAACGCCTGAAGACTACTCGCTGGGCCTGCAAGAGCGGACTCTGGACGATGAGATTGCGAAGCGCAAGAAGCGCGCGGAAAAGTTCGGTCTGGACCCCAGCCAGGACGAGACGCTGAAGCAGCTGGAGCGCGCAAAGAGGTTCGGCACAACTAACGTGCCCGGTCTATTGAACCAGGCTTTGCCGGAGCGCAAGGAGCGCGAGAAGAAGAGGGCTGCCGACGCTCCTGCACAGGACGGTGGCATCCGCAAGAGGAGCCGTGTCAGGCCTGGCGCGGGGAAGAGGCAGGGTAGTGAGAGGAAGGAGAAGCCTGCGGTGAACGGTGGCACGGGTGGCTGGATGACCGAGGCCGACAAGCTGGCCGCTGAGAAGAGGAAGGCTAGGTTCGCTGCGCCGGCCGAGTAAGAGGGTCTTTAGAGTGCGGACCAAAGTTGGTTCGAACCTTGAATTTGGAGCCGGCGAAGTGTACGATTAAAAGAAAAAGAAAGCAAAGCGCGACCGACACGACCGATCAGCAGCGACTGTCAAGCCCTCCCGATGCAGTGCGTCGGCTGGGCCACTAGAGCGATTCCTTTCATCATTTATCCATCAAAACAGTCAATCAATCAATCAATCATTTCCCAAGGACTTGTTCTCTACCTCCAACCTTTCGGTTCGCCTGATTCCGAATACCCCTTGCTCTGTTTCCCCGGGCTCACTTCGATGGTCTTCTACCCTTGTCGATATTCCATCCGATTTCTCGGTTCGAAGTGACCCGCCTTGTCAGAATCGCGTCAGGATTCTATCCTCACAGCCAACATTTCCGTGACCACCTCACTCCCTCCCTCGAAATGCCTACTCGTCCGGCTCTTGCGGTACTCTAAGGCGTTCAATGAGCAGCGACATTGTTTACAGGCATAGGGTTGATCTACCCAAATCTTTGGACTGAGCGACAGGGGGTGGCATGTATTTGCATTCGGCTGCTGGCCGGTTATCGTCTTGATTCTGTGACGTTCTCCTTTTAGTCTTTTCGATCAGTGCGTCACGGCTCTTACGAAGCAATAAAAACTCCCCTGTCAGAAAGTTCTGTCAACAACGAACACAACGAGCAGAATCACCGTGCCAATTCACAGACAACAGAAGCTCAAATACATGTACCCAAGCTTACTCCTCTTCTGCAACGCCAACCCTACAACTTCGCCAAAATCCTCTCCAACTCCCTCCCATCCCCACCCTTCACGATCTCCTCACTCCGATAATTCGAATTGAACGTCGCCTCATTCAGGGGATTCAGCCTGTGCGCTCGCTCGTACAGATCCTCGTACACCCTCCCGTCATAACGCCCCAGCGCTGAATCGAGCAGGAAATCCGGAATGCTCCACGCGTCTACCAGGTTGACGGCGTGTGGGCGGATGTCTGACATCAGGTCTTGCACGATCTGTGGCAGCGAGTCGAGCTGGCTTTCGCTCGCGGCGTGGGCTTTGGCGAAGTCTCGTGCGTGCGTGTCCATGGTGTGGTAGGCGTAGAGGCGGAAGAGGCGCGCCAAGTGCGGTTTTAGAGCGTGTGAGATGCTGGGTGAGGTTAGGGCGGTGGCGAAGTTGGAAACGAGAAGGGATTCTGATTCGGCATTGGAGACTTTTCGCAGGAGGATGAGGAGGCTGTTCCACGGTTTTTTTCGCTTGTTGCGCTGTTCGTGGGCGAGGTGGGTCAGGTGTCTGGAGCGTCTCTGGAAAGCGCTTACGATCGCCTCGTTGGAGGCGAGGATGTCGAAGTCTGTTGCGTTGAGACTATCTCGTTGCATCAGGTACTCGCGACACGAGCGCTCTACTTCGTCCATCGGTTCGCCCTTTCCAGTTTCCGCGGCCGCCATTCGCTTGATGAGGAAACTCGCTGTCTGCGCCGTGATCATCCAGTTGTCCCCTTCCACCGTAGGTTTGGAGAGGTAATCTGCATTCAGCTGTATGAGACCAGATCCGCCACCGAAGCCGTGCCCACCAAGAGCTCGACGACAGGTCTCGATCCCGTTGGCCGCGTAGTCGGAACAGAGACTCTTTAGGCCGGAGGACTGGCTGTGGAGCTCGGCGAGTCGGCTGAAATCCCCTTTGTCGATGCTGGCACGCGTTTGCTCGTAGAGACTTTGCATTGCCGAGCCCGTGTAGTGTAGGGCGAAGGCTGTGGCGAGCAGGGGGAGGATGCGGATTTGTACCGTTGCTGGAGAATGTTAGGAGGTTGCGCAGGTGATGTAGAGGGGATTTTTGCGGACTCACGGTAATCGAGAACAGACAGCTCAGGCGCAGTGGGTGACGAGTCATCTCGATCGCTAAATTGTCGTCGAATAGCGGTGTAACGAACAGCCACAGTCACCGCACGAGCGAGCACCAGTCGAGCATGCATGATTATGTTGGCTCGGATGGCAGTCAAGCTCCCGTAAACCACAGCGGGGTTGGAAGGTTTGGAGTACGTCCCGGTGTTGGGATCGACCCAGGAATACTTTGAGAGCATCGCACTATGAGGCACGCTGACGTTGTCGAAGAGCATGTATCCATTGTCCATGGACGCATAGCCGTACTTTGGTCCTATGTCGCCCACTACGATGCCAGGGAGGGCCTTGTGCGTCTCCATGTCGCGAATCTGAACGATGAACGGATGCGGTCCGTGATTGACCAGCTCGTCCGATGTGGCGGATTTCGGCACCAGCAATTGCGCCACGACAATTGCGTGGTTTGCCGTGCGACCCATCGATCCATTCCACCATTTCGACGCTGTCAGTGTTGGGCTGTGGATCACGAATTCTTTGCGTTGCGGGTCCCAGCGAGCCTGGCATTCGAGTCCACGGACATTGCTCCCATGGCCCAGCTCTGTCCTGTCAATACATCGTTAGATCGAAGAGTCTGCTTTTTTCAAATAAATGACCCATTCTTGCAAACTCACTGCGCATAGCACCCAATCACTTCCCAACTGGTGACCTTTGGCATCCAGAACGCCTTCTGCTCATCACTGCCCTGCTCGCGAATCGTCGTGATGAACATCGCAACGTGCACCATGTACGGACTGACGTCGTCGCAGAGGTAAGTCGCCATTTCCTGGTCATCATGGTCCCAGCCGAGCTCGTCTGCCAATCGGCGGAGTTTCTTCGCCCGTGCGAGTCCGAGGTGGTATCGTTCTGGTCGGGAGAGGTTGAGTTGCTTCTTTTTGCTGAAGAGAGGATCGTTTTTTAGAATGGGGAGAATTCGCGCTTGTCTTTCTAGAAAGTTGTTTTTGGAGAGCAGATGTTTGGTCAATTCTGTGGCAGGGACGTTGGATTGTTGCCGCTCGTTTGTCAGGATTGATGGACCTGTGGGCGAGGCGGGTCGGAGTTTGTTTGTGAAGTCTGACATTTTGGCGATTTCTTGATGAACGTTCGTGATGGATCATATGTTCGAACCGTTTAAGACCATCGCTGGAGTCAAGACGATATGGTTTTATTGAAGCGATTGGACAGCTATAGTTTAGCCGTTTGGTCAATGAAGCTATATCCTCGGTCGCGGCGACCTGCGATCGTCAAATCCCCGCAGACGACCCTAGAGTGTGGTAATAGTGAAAGAAGTGGTGCATTCGGAGCTTATTCCCGTTAATGAACGACTTCACTCGTTTGATCATGAAGTGAGCGATTGAGGAAATCTTTGAATTTGCACTGAGTTGTCCTGCAAGTGTAAGTGAACGGCCTATCTACTGACGCTTTGGCTCTGTGTGTTGATGGATTAAATCTGGGCGACTTTTTACTTAATAAGAGGAAAAGGCATAAGAAAGATTGAAAGGCATATGCCGTCCTCCCACTTGGACGATAATAACCATAATATCATCATGGAAGACCGCACGCTGCATGTTCCATCTCACTCTGGCCGAAACATCTTTCCATGCCATTCACTCTTCCAACGACTGCTACGGTTCGCACACCAAACGCCTGCCAAACTGGCAATCCGCGAAAGCAACACAGGCCGAGAAGCCACGCACATTCAACTCTTAAGCGACGTCCTCGCTTTGAGGGAACGCATCTGGAATGATCTTGACCAAGCTGTTCAACAGGCTTTGCAACGTCAAGATGATATTTACATCGCCCTTCTGGCTCCGGGTGGTCATGAGTACGCTGTGGCGATGCTTGCAATACTCGCTCTCGGCGCAGCAGTCGTGCCCATGACCGTGGCACTGCCACCCGAAGAAGCACTTTACTTCGTATCCAAGTCTCGCGCAGCAGCGGTGTTGGTATCCTCCGACGCTCTACGGTTAGGACTAGCTGTCGAGAAATTGGTCAAACAACAGAATCCCAAAGACCACTTTACTTGCCTGCCAATCGCGCCTTCCACTTGGACGACGCCTCTTCCTCCAGAAGATATCTTAATCTCCACGGACCTGTACCTGAATGACAACGCGCCTGGGGTCGTCATCTTCACAAGTGGCACCACGGGTCCGCCGAAAGGCAGTGTCATGAGGCGAGCATACACGTTCGATGGCGCTCTCGCAGTCGCAGACCATTACGGCGTCACTCAAAACGACGTGCTGCTGCACCTCCTCCCGGTACACCACGCCACAGGCTTAGGAATCATGTTCTTCCCCTTCCTAATAAGCGGCGCCCTGATCGAATTTCGCTCCGGACCCTTCAGCCCACAATGGACATGGGATCGCTGGCGTCAGGGCGGTCTGACCTTCTTCTCCGGCGTGCCGACCATTTACATGCGCATGATGCGCTACTATCAACAGATCATCGCGCACAAGACGAACGTGCGAAGTTACATCGACGGCGCCAGAGGACTGCGCGCCTGCCTCTGCGGCACCAGCGCGCTTCCCAAACCCATCGCCGATTTCTGGGCGGAGATTCTCGGCCGCAAAATCCTCCTTCGCTATGGCGCTTCGGAGACGGGCGCAGTCATGAAAGTCTCAATGTCAGACTCGGAGGTGCCTGATGGGAGCGTTGGGAAGAAATTTCCCGGCTACGATGTCAGATTGTCGCGGACCGGTGAGGGTTCGGATGGTACGGGGATGCAGGGTGAGATTCTCGTGAAAGGGCCGGAGATGTTCTCCAAGTATCTTTTCGACCCTGCCGCCACTGCTTCTGCGCACGATGAGGAGGGGTATTATAAGACGGGGGATATCGCGCGGCGGGAAGGAGCCTATTACTGGATTCTCGGCAGGGCCAGTGTGGATATCATCAAGAGCGGCGGGTATAAGATCAGCGCATTGGACATTGAGCGTGAGATTATGGCCGTCCCTTATGTGGCTGAGGTGATGGTCGTTGGGGTGCCGGATGATGAGTTTGGCCAGCGTGTCGCTGCTGTTGTTTGCTTGAAAGGCGCGAGGGACATGCAATCGCCATTGCGCAAGCTTACTCTCCAAAGGCTGCGGCAGGATCTCAGGGCTAGGCTGGCTGGGTATAAGATGCCGACATTGCTGCGTGTTGTTGAAGGAGAACTGCCCAAGTCTGCTACTGGCAAGGTGCAGAAGAAAATCTTAGGGCCTCAGTGTTTTCCCGCAGGATACAGGACGATACCGGATGTGCAGGTGTGGGATCGTGAAGAAGATCTTGAAGAGAAGGCAAAGCTGTAACGCGCTTGCATTGTGGAGTGATTTACATCGATGACACGACGTAGATTAGATGCCAACATTAGAGACAGCTCCCTCAAAGTTGATTGAAGGAATCAGACCTTCCAAACAATCAACTTCTGATCAAACCCTCCACTCACCAGCCACTCTTCGCCTCCTACACTACCACTCCACAAACACCGCACTTTGCTTCCTGGCTCATGGCCCTTGAGCGTTGCGACAATCTTCCCAGAAGCGGCTTCAATCCCACGGATTGCGCCATCGTCGCCGTTCACCCACAAACCACTGCCGTCTGGCCGCCAAGCGACTGCTGGCGTCGAATAAGCAGTCTGAGGAGCGAGAGTGGTGCAGTGGATTTGGATTGCGGCGTCTTCCTTGTCTGCTAGAGCGAGTGCTGCGCGAGCCTGCGAGGCCTGGGTTTCGGTGGCGGATGGATTGTCGTCTAGCAATGAGGTGCGAAGGACAGGCGCCGAGGCCGGCTCGCTTTCGTTGTCCCATGGTGGGATGAGCATGCGGACGATCAAGAGCTTCATGGAAGGAACTGCAGAGGTTGCGCATGCTAGGAGGTTGGGATCTGTTGGGCACACTGCCAGTGCCGAAGGCGTAAATGCGACCCATGCGATGGAGTGAGGGGCGAGATTCTGGCGACCGAGAAGCCTGGGTTCGGGTTCGGTGGTGTAGTAATAGAGATGAGTGGAGTCGGTGCGGCTGACGAGTAGTACGGGATGTGCTGCTTCAGCGTGGCGCAAGAAGATGATTGATTCGGGTTTAGAAGGAAGGTTGATCGTTGCTGTGGGTTCACCCAATGTTGGAGGGTCGATTTTTGGAAGAGAGTAGATATTGATCTTGTTGTCCCATGCGGCTGTGGCAAGCAGGGGCGTGTTTGCATCATCGAATATTCTGATGTCGATAATGTACTTCGAATGATCTCGTCGCTTGTCGATAATGTTTCCTTCCAGATCTGAAATTACGATCTGGCCAGACATCGAGGCCAAGATCATGTACTTCTCCCTGAGCACTGTACACGATAAGATTGGAGAGTCCTGAAGGCTGTTGGCAGTGGACTTCAAGGCGTATGAAGGGGTTTCGAGGATATTCACGCGTCGATCTGCGGTCGTAGCGAGCAACAAGTCCTTGGGCACTCCTGCCACAAGCGCTTTTTCGACGCTGGCGTTCAAGATGTTCGAACTTGACGGCAAGGAGTCGATGAAAGAGGCATTCTCGGGAGATGGTGTTGTCCATTCAACTACGGCATCATCAGCAGTGCCCAGCTTCTCGAACTGTGTTGCCATATCGAAAGTCTTTTTCTCTTCGAGGAGCTTTTCAATCGTCAAATCTCCTTTCGAGACAGTGCCGGCATCTGATGGCAGACCTGCTTCGTTGATGAAGGCACTGTATGATTCGGTGTAGTTGTTCGACTTGAGAAAGCGAGCCACTATAGCCGCAGACGAGTCTTTGGCTGGCATGGTGATGTGAGGATGAATAACCAAAGACAGATCTATTAGGCCAGAATATGTAGCTGATAGGTGGCGAGAAGAGTTTGGAGCAGTACAGAGGCCTGATGTGGTCGACCAAGCAATCAGGAATATTTCAGCGTCTTGAAATATTTTCCAAAGAATCCTTGATATCACTTGTTCAGACTTCACTTATACCCTGACCGTGTTTGAATCACATGTCAGGCATCCGTCTGTGAAGATGCGGCGCTCAACGCCCGAGCCAGCGGATCAGGCCGTAGGGCAGGGGGACGTCATCGCCCTCCAAGCGTCAATCTCCGCAATACCCACCAAGTTCACTTGTGTTCTGAATAAATAATAATAGGATCCCACCCTCCCCACCTTATCGTCTGATCTGCCCAAGATCAACATCTGCAACAAAACACTGCCGGAGCAACAAGATGGTTGTCGACACTGAATACTACGAGGCTCTCGGCGTGGCGCCTGAG
Organism: Cladosporium sp. IMV 00045; assembly: GCA_001931905.2. Classification (NCBI taxonomy): domain Eukaryota; kingdom Fungi; phylum Ascomycota; class Dothideomycetes; order Cladosporiales; family Cladosporiaceae; genus Cladosporium; species Cladosporium sp. IMV 00045. The sequence goes on along the minus strand of MSJI02000949.1, from coordinate 47,734 downwards.
GCCACCGAAATCGAAATCAAAAAAGCCTACCGCAAGGCAGCCATCAGACTGCACCCCGACAAGAACCCCGACGACCCGACCGCGCATGAGAAGTTCCAAGCAGTTGGAGAGGCCTACCAGGTACTGAGCGACAAAGATTTGAGAGCGCAATATGACAAGCTGGGCAAAGAGGGCGCGAAGCCCGACTCTGGCTTCGAGGACCCGTCAGAGTTCTTCACTATGATCTTTGGCGGTGAGGCCTTCCAGGACTGGATTGGTGAGATTAGTCTGATGAAGGATCTCACCAGGAGCATGGAGATCTCGACCAAGGAGCAGGAGGAGGCAGAGAAGGCAGCTGAGGCCTCCGCGGCAGCAGACGTCCTCGCTGCTGAGCAGACTGGCGCAGCAGACGCGGCGGAGAAGCCGGCAGAGACCAAGACAACCACCGCTGAGGAGGTGCCTGAACAGTCTGCCACTGCTGGAGCGACTCAAGAAATCCCGGTTCGCGACTCCAAGCCTCAACCCTCCTCCGGCACTGAGTCACCCTATTCTGGAGAGAGGCCTCAAGGCGTCCCCACCCGTCTTGCTATCACCGACAGAACCGAAGAAGAAGCCGCCGCGACGGCAGCTGGTATGACTGACAAGGAGAAGGAGCTGCGCGAGAAGGAGAAGAAGGCCGGCCGCTTGAGCAAGGAGCAGAGAGACGAGCTGGCTGCGTTCGAGGAAGAGCGACGACGCATTCGCGAGGAGCGTGTGGAGACGCTCAGCAAGAAGCTGATCGACCGCATCAGCGTTTGGACGGAGACGGACAAGGGCAAGGATGTCACAGAGGCTTTCAAGGAGAAGATGCGCCTGGAGGTCGAGAACCTGAAGATGGAGTCTTTCGGTCTTGAGATCCTGCATGCTATCGGCCAGACATACCTGTCCAAGGCGGCTACTTTCCTCAAGAGCCAGAAGCCCATCATCGGCGGTGTTTCTGGTTTCTTCTCCAGGTTGAAGGACAAGGGTAACACCATCAAGGAAACCTGGGGTACCGTCCAGACCGCCATCCAGGCGCAAATGGAGATTGAGGAGATGGCCAAGATGGAGGAGAAGGGTGGCGAGGAGTGGACGGACGAGAAGAGGGCCGAGTACGAGAAGCGTGTCACTGGAAAGATCCTGGCCGCTGCTTGGAGAGGCTCGAAATACGAAATCCAGAGTGTGCTGAGAGACGTCTGTGACAATGTTCTTTACGACAAGAAGGTCAAAACTGAGAAGCGTGTTGAGCGTGCTCACGCCCTGGTGGTTATTGGTGAGCTGTTCGCAAAGGTATGTTGCTATTCTCTCACCGACTGTGATGCAGGTTGAACCCGTGCTAACTTCGCTTTTTTTGAAGGCAATGAGAGACCCCGAGGAAGAAGGCGACTTCATGGCTTTTGAGCAGCTGATGGCCGAGGCCACGGCGAAGAAGGAGAAGGACTCGAAGCACAAGCACAAGCACGGCAAGAAGGAGGAGCCTGCCGCCGAGAAGAAGGAGGCAGAGAAGCCTGCTGCTGCCACTGCATGATGAGCGCGCGCAGTCTCATCCAACTCGACGATGCCTTTTGATTTCCACTCTGGAATCTGTTTTTCAGCATTAGTTTGCGTTACGGACGAGAAGTCTGTTGTTTTGTGTTCTTTTCTTAATCTCCCGCGCTTTTACGGTAGCATGCTACACGCCGTATACGTATAGACGTCGCTTGCCTACGAGGACGATTCATCACTCTTGTAATATGATTTCTGCATTTTCCTGTCTCAATGCCTTAAAGATTCCCAAGGTCGACTGAGGAACATTCGCGAATTACTCACAGGTTTCCCACAAGTTCTGGGCATCAGAGTGTACATTTACTACACACTAGTCTTGCCAAACATGATAAAGTGGTAGGTGTTACGCCGAAATCTCTGAAAGAGTTAAGAGCATCTGTGTTATTTCTATGTTGAGAGTAGATCCACAAACATCAGCAGTCATCAATCCAAACAATTCCACACTCAAGCCTCCGTCAAAGTATCCGCCCCATTAGCCATCGCAGCCTCGAATGCCTTCAGTAACCCTCTCGGCGCGTCTTCTGCAAACATCATCCTGTTCATCATCGCGCTGTCTTCTATCATGGCTTTCGCTCTCGGTTTCATCAGCTTCTCGTATTCCACCACTGCTTCGTCTAGACGATCGATGCCGAACGCAGTGATCTGTTGCGCTAGTTGAAGGCTGTCGTGCAGTGCTACATTGACGCCGTCGCCGCTTGGTGGGCTTGGATGCTGGTCAGTCTCATGTGATTTCTATGATCTATGGTAGATGATCGTGGTAGTACGAGAATGCTGCTTACCATAAATGTGCCGCGTCTCCGATGAGAGTCACGCCAGACACGGTCTGCCATTCCATCGCCTCTGCGTTCACGCCGTAGAGTGGCCAGAAGTAGAAGTCGCCGTCACTCTGTGTGATGAGATCTGTACTGACTGCAGGCCAATCGGCAAAATGGTCCTTTGCAAGTGTTTGCCGCAGCTTTGATGGGTTGTTGATCAAATCGGAGTTATCCTTCCTCCATGTCTCTGGGAGGTCGAGCCCGGCAAAGGTGTAGTACGATCGGTCGCCGAGTCTCATTGCGGCCACAACCCGACCACCTCCCATACTAAGGTAGTTTCCTGTGCCTGCCTTCGCCTCTACAGTAGGATAGAAGGGGTTGGCCTGCGAGATGTTCGATGTCAGGTAGTATTTTCCAACAAATTCGGGTGTTGCAGGCGTGACCTGTCTGATTGTGAGCAACGACTTTCGACTGAATGAACAAAAAACTCACCAAACTCCTCGCTTTCGACCATGCACCATCAGCACCAACGACCAGGCGGAAACCTGTCTCACTCGTGTCGTCTGCGAAGTAGACGACCATCTTTCCGTCGTCCTGCTTTTGCACTCTGTCGACTCTGGTTCCCCATCTGATTTTGTGTTCGGGGAATGAGTTCAACAAGAGCATCCGCAGATCTCGACGATCGATCTCCGGTCGATTGGTCTCCTCCCCTTCGCCGTGCTTCATCAGGGTGTTACCATGCATGTCGGCAACGATTAAGGGCACATCGTAACTGAGATGATGTTATTAACCTAACCCTAACCCTAATGGATACTTTTCTCTCAGGCGCGACTGTAACTCACCGAGCTATCTTCTTGAATTGTTGAAACAGACCGGCTTCTTTGAGAGCCAACAGCCCGGAACCCTCGTGCAAGTCGAGCGTTCCACTGCCGCCACGGCCCCAAGCTGAGGCTGCGGAGGAGTCTCGCTCGAAGACGACGAAGTCAACACCGGCGAGTTCGAGTAGGCGGCCGAGAGCTAGGCCGCTGGGGCCAGCTCCTAGGATGGCGATTGGGGGAGTCATGGAGACTTTGTTTGAATGGGATGGCCTTGTGAAAGTGATTGGCGCTTGATCAATCAACGAGCTGGTTGAACGTATGAATCGTGTTTGCAGGTTAAGGGAAAGATATGTGCAGGTTCCCTACATGATGGGTTGAAGACAACGTCCTTTATGTATTCAGCTGGCACGCTCTGTGCGATTGAAGGCATGCCTTCTGGTGGGCCTTATACCACCACCGCTCATTGACGATTTGTTGGACGAGTGCTCGGCCGAGCATTCAGATTCCACCCGCCGTGATAAAGTCCGAGACTCCTGAAGTGGAGAAAGTCGCGAGCTGAATTTCATAGCGTCTCAAAAACAGCCGTAGCGAAAGCGAGTCCTTTCACGCTGAAGTTCGTCATGTGAGACCCTCTATCCACCAGACTTCACTTTCGCTCCGGCTGACTGGTTTTGAGAAGAGAGGAGAAGGAGAAAGAAACATAAGCTCCGTTCCTTCTCTATAACTTCCGGTTACTGGGTCGCGCCTTCTTATGAAAGAGTATAGGATTGGCTTTGCAGCAATCTTAGCACTCTTCACGGGCTACAAACCTTTTGGTGTCACGGAAGTCGATGGTATGCGCGGGAGCGACGGCAGAGATGAAGCTGCTAAAAGTGCAGGAGCGTCGGAAGATACGGACGCAACGAGTAGAAACATGACCAATTCAGACGATCTGGCACCGTATGCGGTACGTTCGTAACGAGTAGCGATCGGACGTGATCAATAACTGATGCTTGCAGTGTGACGCATGTCGGTCTCGGAAAGTAAGCATTCTGTTTCACACTCGAAGGTCTTCACTTGCTAAGGAGTTGACAGACATCATGCTCTCGAACAAAACCAACCTGTTCAAGATGTCAGAACGACCACATCGCCTGTCTTTACTCGCGCTCTGGAGTTATTCGCCGCAAGAGGAAACGAAGGGACGAACACAGGTCCACCGAAGCGGTGTCGTTTCCCACACCATCGTCTATCACATCGAACCGTCCAAGAACTGAACATTGCCCTGGCACTACTGCTCCGGACCAAAATGTCGAGGTGCAGTCGCATCTTACGAGTGATATTGAGGCGACCCGCGGACTACTTGAAGGCATGGGTGTCCCGCAGAGTAATTCACTAGGTGCCCTCTCTTCCCTTTCGAAGGCATGTGCTGCTATCTGGCACAATGAGCCTGGATATGATAAAGAAAGTCGGTCTTTCTTCCTATTTGAAGACAGAGCAGAGATATGGGCGGACAGTGAGCCAATATGAATCCAATTCGGATAGGAACTTACTAACCGAAGCATCTAGCATTCGTTTCCACTTTGCAGCGAGGCCATCCCATATTTGCTTGTCGACCCGAAGACGACGTATTGCAACATCTACGAGCCGGCCGACCTCATCTGGTACAAGATAGAGCGTGGCTGGTCATGTACTACAGCATCATTCTCAGCATGGTTTCATCCACAACCCCGGAAGACTCGACGACCAAGGACAAATTGAAGTGCAACCTGTGGCTGGCCTTCAACGATGCCAAAATCCTGCTCGAGCCTAGCGAGACAAACATACAAGCCCTCGCTCTTCTCGCCACCCACGTCGAAGAATTCACATCTCCTAGCCTCTGCTACATGCTCATCGCGACCGCTTGTAGAATGCTACAGGCCCTTGGTGTCACTTCTCGGAATCTCTCCCCAGAAACCCGACAAAGACGGATCATGACTTTCTGGTATCTCAACCTTGTGGATAAAGGCTTGTCCATCATATTTGGGAGACCGCCCACGTTTCACCGTGCCATGACGAGGAACATCCCCATGCCCACTGTCTTACAGCTGCTTCCGTTTGAGCCGCATAACAAAGCCCCTCAGCAAAGTCAGGGCGCTCGGCCTGGCTCGTTATTCGGAGCGCATTATGTCCACCAGATAATGTCGCTCTCATACGTTATCGGCGATATCTGGACTTGTATCCACGACAGCATCCCATTGGACCAAAGAGCTATCGAATCTGCGAGAAACTCCTTGGAAGCTTGGTATGCCTTAGCGAAACAAGTATGCTGCAAATCATCTCTGCATCCAGAAGACAAGGTTATAAGCTGACGCACATTTACATAGATGGTTGAAGCTGCCGCGATGGCAGAGAAACCTCTACTCGACGACAGCGGCATCACCTCGATCGATCTTGGACTATGTACCCTGGAGTTCAACTACCACTATTTGCTCGTCATCCTCGGCCGTGCTTCTGACAACATGAAGAGCGAAACCATCAGCTCCTCCAAACGGATGCTCCACCTCCTCCAGCACCTTGTATCAGACTCCGAAGAAGTCTACAACGGTATCGTCTGGCAGCTGGTGTGCTGTCCGTTCACACCCTTCTTAGCTCTATTTGGTGAGCTTCTGGCTAGCACAGGCGCAACGACCGAAGAAGATGAAGAGGCATTATCAGCTATGAAGGAGCTGCCATCGTTCTTGAAAAAGATGAGTCTGCGAAATTCGCTCGCTGCTAGGCTGCAAGGTATCGCCGTCGTTTTCGTACAGCATGCCGAATCAGTAGTCCGCTCAGCTTTGGGCCGCCGTAAGTGGGATGCTCCTTCGTCTCATCGTCTTGCTGAACTAATCATGCATGATAGAAGCGCAGTGCGACCCCGGTACACAGCAGACAGCGTCGCAAGCCGAAGCGTCTGAACAGCGGCCAGATCCTATTGATTGGGATGCGTTCCTAAACCATACTGTTTCAGCACAATCCGAGCAACACCTGTTCGACAACACGGATTACACATTTACTGGGGGAGATGGTGGCATGGCTTCTTGGACGGACCTCTTTTTGGGGGATGCCAATATCGATTGGATTGGATTTGGTGATTCGATGGAGCTATAATCAAGTAGGTCGTGGTTCATCACAAGATACAGAGACTCTCAGCGGCAAAACTTATTCTTAAAGTGGCTTTGCAATCAATGAGGGAGTCATGATCCATTCTCACACTTTCAGAGCCGCCTTATTTTCCCGATCATCATCTTGACAGTACAGCGGAGATAGGGTGTTGGCAATCACTCTATTTCCAGTGACAAGCTGTACCGATACATCTGTCTCCCTAATGATCTTGTGGTATCGACCTGCAGCATCCCTCATATATCTATGGTGCAAATAAACAGACACGCGACTTATCATGCTCCATTGTCCAAGCGTCTCATGCGCGAGTGGCCGCCGTCTACGATCGATCAAAGCACTTCGTAGACATCGCCCGTTCATCGACCACAACACTCTAAATCGCCAATGTTTCAATCTTCCAAGAAATTCACAAACGTCGCACATATGCACTTGATACATCATATTTTGGTAGTCTCCAATGCGCGCGGCCCACGAGCTCCGTCCTCCATGCTGGATGACGCAACTGCTACGCTGTTTACAACTTTCCAGCTCCCCTACGTCGGCTATGGCGGGGCATTCTTGAGAGACCACATCTTGGGACAAAACCTCAAGGTGTTCTTTTTGTAATAGCTTCTTATTTGGACAATCGTCTACTATCATTATCTTCTCCGTAAGTCTCGAGTTTCCTCGGTCTTTGGGTAATAAATTGTAGCACAACTCCAACCATGTCGCTCGTAGACGTAAGTCTCACCATCCAAAATGAAATAACAGCTACGGAAAACCCATGAGCTAATATGAAGGTAGCCATACCACGCCTACATCTTCGGCACCTCGTTCTGGTACGCCCTCCGTGGCCTGGCACGCCTCACCGACCCCGTCCGCGTGAGCGGCTGGTTCAGACCGCCCGCGCAGCCCGTCTTGACGCCGAGTGGTATGCCTCTCATCAATCCCTATCAACAACCCTTGCCGTAGCAGAACCCCCAAAGACTAACAACCCCCCCTCCCTCAGACCTCGAAATCTACAACATCTGGACCGACGGCTGGCAACTCATCACCCTCGCCCTCCTCCTCCTAATCTTCAGCAACGCCCTCCCCCTGCCAGGCTCGCAAACCTCGGCCGAAACCCAGCGCGCGCGAAAGCCTTATGCGAAACTGGCTATTCTGGCCACGATGTTCCACCACGTCACCACTGGCTATGGTGCTTGGACGCATTGGTCCCGTCCGTCGCATCATACCAAGGCCATGGATATTGGCGTTTATGGCAATTTGGGGCTGACGGTGTTGGGCGCTGTGGCGCTTTTGTGGGGGATGGGGGAGGGGAAGGCGAAGGGGAAGGGGAAGAGGAGGTGAGTGGGTTTTGGGTTGTTGGGTGATGGGTTGAGAGGGTTGGGTTTGATGATGGGGTTTTAGGGATGGGGTTTGAAAAGGCGGATTCTTGAATGATGTGATACTTCCATGTTGATATTGTCGTAGTGACGGTGATGGTTTTGGGAGAGGTTCAAGATATTGGAGGGGATCATTGGATCATTGAATCATTGAATTGGGCTGATTTGGGCTGGAACCAATTCGATTGGGCTGAAATTGATCGAATCGCGTGAAAAGTATTTGTTGTAAATAGCTGTACGGGGATAAAGAGCTATGGGAGTATTCAACTTGGCCCAAAAATTGTAAGAAAATCGCATACAAGACTACCTACTATGAAGGAATTTCATCGCTCCTTGCTTAATATGGCGTGAATGGTAACAAAATCAACAGGTAATGGTGCAGCCGTGTAGCAGCGAAATGTCATCTTGTGACAAGATCCCTTTCCAAAGCGCTCTACCAAGTCGAATATAACGCCACACGAGGCTCGCCCACACGTGCGCCCGAGTCGTTTTAGTCGATCACTTCGTCGCTGACCTCGAGATCTTCACAGACGACAAGCAGCGCCGGCAGAGATGCTAAACTTGGGCGATAAGCCCGAACAGTATGGCGAGGATGAAGGCATGGGTAATGCGCAGGCATCGCAGAGATCAGCCTTGTACTGTGTGTACTATACAGTCGCTCACAGCGCTTGACCAGGTTGCTGCGTTGTAGCAGTGGAGAAATCGGCACGAAGCGCAAAGAACACGCAAGCCCACACTACCTCCTACCCTGTAGAGGAAGGCGAGACGGACGAGTCGTCGCAACCAGGCTCGTCGCGTGACTGTGGGAACTGGCGATTGCGCAGGTATGGAAATGATAGGCTAGCAGGGCTCTCCCCCGTGATAGGCAATGCGAGTATAGAGCGCCTGGGAGTGCTTGCAGTGATAGGCAGACGAAGCAGAAAGAGGGGCAAGGCGTGCTGAAAGGGAAAAGATTTGCAAGAATTGCGTTGGTCGAGCTGATGGGTTGGCGTCATATGATGATGGAAATGCGACAGATGTATGTAAGCATGGAGGCATGTCGACCTGGAGCGAAGTTCTAGCGGCGCATATCAGTACAACCATGTCTGATCTTTCATTAGTTGAGATAGTGTGATTAGAGGGGACACCCAGCCGAAGTGACAAGACATGCAAGCATGCAAGCATGTGTTCGTGGTGATCATTTGCATTATTTAGCACGGTCTGGCATGACTGGGCAACAGAAGAAGACGGCCTCGACGGGTAGAAATCCTTAGATCCAAGCGGAAATTGCTGCGTTGGGAATAATGAGACACCGATCAGGCTGCCCAGGTCGAGTGGAGCCCAGGCGCGCAGAAACGAGATGATGGCATGCGTAGGAGGAAGCGCCAGTCCAGACCGAGCGTGAGATGATGCCTTTTGTCTTCTTGGTCTTCGTATCCGCGGTGTCCTGGAAAGCGACGCCGGTTCAAGATGACAAGACATGCCAGACAGGGCGTGTTTTGGAAAGAAGCAAAAGGATTGCGCCTCACAAGTACCGTTGTACCACAAATTTGGGTGCCGAAGGGCATTCGAAGCTTCGGAGAACAAGATGATGCCTCATCCTTCGATCATCGATTGTTCTTAGAACGTACCCACTTTTGGGAGATGTCTATCGAGCATGCTTCGGTGAAGTTTTCGGTATAAGAGGGCGTGTTGATAGGCGAGGGCCGTCCTGAGAGGCCCACACTTGGTCAATCAAGTCGAGTGATGTGTTTGGCTTCATATCAACATCTCGGTATCTCGATATAATTTCTTCCAATCTTCTTGCGCGCGGGGGAGCGAACGTTTTGTGTTGTTCTGGAAAAAGGACGGAAGGCAGGGATTGCGATTGTGGTGTTGCTGGTGTAGCCTCTAGGAATCACTGCCATTCAAACCCGAACCACTCTACCTACTCTCGCCCACCTGCAATTGCTCCATCCTCCAGTCCTCTCCAGTCCTTTCTCTCCTCTTTCTTGACTCTCTCCCACTCCCTCATCATCGCCTTGTCGATCACCTGCCTGGAGGTACTGCATCTGCAACCTACTGCTGCCACCACCACCACCACCACCACCACCACCTCCAAGCCAAGCACCCACCCGTCGCCCTACGCCTTGCCACTCTCACCCTGCCTTACCTCACCTTGAGGTGTCCAACTGCCGGACAGGAACATCGCTTGCTTGTCGCCTCGCCTTCACCTAACACCCCAGGCATTATTCGCTACCACCACACTGCGCCCAGCATGCGCCTCGAGACTTGACCCTTTTCTTGTGTTGCTGCACCAAAAAAGCTGCCTTTTCCTTCTTATTACATTCCAAGCCATCGCCATCTCCACAACAGAGACACGCCCATCCACCCACCACCACCACCCACTTTCCGCTTCCTCTCCATTCGCACCTGCATCCATCCGCCCAACCCAAGGCTCCTCGCCTTGACCTCGACCTTTCCGCCGCATAATCCTGCATCCGCGCATCGACTTCCTCGGTGACGACATAACATCAACGTCACACTTTCCTTCCACCCAAAAACTCACGACTGCATCTCACGCGCCGCGCTTACTCGACTCATTGCGCTCTCGAGCGCTCTTTAACATCCTGATATCTCCGCCACGCGACCTTCTTCCCTCATCCGATCGCGTGCGCCGAATGCGCCGGCACAGATACCACCACACGAATCATCTCTGCCGCCGCAACGTTCCTTAACACACACCCACATCCTACACCTTTCGAATCTCCCAGCAGAAGAAACGGCCTTTTCGGCCGACGCGGGCTGCGCGAACAGATGGAGGAGCAGGCGGACGACCGGTGCAATGTCGTATACTTTTGCGCAAGTGCCGGCGAGGACATCACCGCGACCTATCATCACAACAGCCGTCCCGAGGAGCCGGCCGTCACAGACCTCGCGCACTCGCTGCAGGTGATACACCGAAATGTTCGCGCGCTGCTGGATCCAGACCAGGGCGGCTTCAATGAAGGTTTGTGAACTCCTTGCCATGGCGTACATTGATATTACAGTCAATTCGGAATTTACTAACATCATTTCAGTCTTTTTGAGCTCTTCACCAAAAGAATGCTGGGATCACGTGGAGGTCTATGCTAACAACCATCCCACTCTGGTTCTCATTGATGCGCCAGCATACGCTTCGACCCAAAGTAGCGATGCTCCACGCCAACATTCAACCATTGACTTCCTCGAGGCACTACACACCGACATCCAAGGCTCGCGCTATCAAAAGCATGTTTTTCTTTTCACCCTCCTGGTTTCTTCGCCCAGATCGAGCCAACCCCTGGATCCCGCGACCGCAATGAACCACCTTCGCGCCGGCGCTGTCGATGCGCTTCACAGCCCAATCGGCCATGACGATCTCAGTCGTCTGGTCGGTCATGTCAGAGAGAAGACTCGACCGCCAGCGAGGCTGGTCGGCACGCAGATGGCTCAGAATCTTGTGGATAGTATCCTCACAGTGAAGGAGCCGGGCAAGCCTTGCCACCGTCCGGACGAGGCAATTTCTGAAGAACGCGCCAACTTCGTCCAAGACGCCATCAGTCACTGGAGATTTCCCGCGCACGAACTCGACATGGACGAGCTCACTTGCGCCACTCTCTACATGCTTGAGAACCAGTTGAAGTCTCCTGATCTGGCGGAGTACAACATCCCACGGGAAGAATTAATGGGCTTTCTGTTGGCCACGAGACGGCAATACAAGCACGAGAGAGAAGTTCACTACCACAACTGGCGTCACGCGGTGGATGTTACGCAGTCTATTTACAGCTTTCTGGTCTTCTTCGGTATTTGTCCACCCGCAGGACCCAACGCCACGGTGACACAAACGCAAAGCGCAATCGAGAAAATTCTGACTCCTCTCGACGGACTGATCTTGCTTGTATCCGCCATTGGACACGATGTTGGCCACCCTGGTGTCAACAATGCTTTCCTGGTTGCCTGTAATCATCCTTTGGCGCAGATGTACAACGACAAATCAGTCCTGGAAAATTATCATTGCGCGGCATATTCACAGCTCATTCGTCGCCATTGGCCCAAACTTGGCACAATTCCTGGCTTCAGAAGTATCATGATCTCGACAATTCTGGCTACTGACATGCAGCGTCACTTCGACTACATGAATCAATTAGGAGAGTTGAAACAGAAAGTTGGCAACAA
>MSJI02000949.1:0-35963 GCA_001931905.2 Cladosporium sp. IMV 00045 | reverse complement strand
AGCCTGCCGCCGAGAAGAAGGAGGCAGAGAAGCCTGCTGCTGCCACTGCATGATGAGCGCGCGCAGTCTCATCCAACTCGACGATGCCTTTTGGTTTTCACTCTGGAATCTGTTTTTCAGCATTGGTTTGCGTTACGGACGAGAAGTCTGTTGTTTTGTGTTCTTTTCTTAATCTCCTGCGCTTCTACGGTAGTATGCTACACGCCGTATACGTATAGACGTCGCTTGCCTATGAGGACGATTCACTTTTTTAAAACGATTTCTGCATTTTCACGTCTATCTTCACCGAAGAAGCACATGGTTCAGCGAGGAACATTCACAAATCACTTCGAGGTTTCCCACAAGTTCTGGGCATCAGGGAGGGTGTACATTCACTACACACTATTCTTGCTAAACATGATAAAGTGATAGGTTTCACGTCGGAGTCTATCTGAAAGAGATAAGAGTATCTGTATTATCTCTATGCTGAGAGTAGATCCATAACATCAGTAACCATAAATCCCAAAAGATCACCCGCTCAAGCCTCCGTCAAAGTATCCGCCCCATTAGCCATCGCAGCCTCGAATGCTTCCAGTAACCCTCTCGGCGCGTCTTCTGCAAACATCATCCTGTTCATCATCGCGCTGTCTTCGATCATGGCTTTCGCTCTCGGTTTCATTAGCTTCTCGTATTCCACCACTGCTTCGTCTAGACGATCAAAGCCGAAAGAAGTGATTTGTTGCGCTAGTTGAAGACTGTCGTGTAGTGCTACGTTGACACCGTCGCCGCTTGGCGGGCTTAGGTGCTGGTCAGTCTCATGTGATTTCTATGATCTATGGTAGATGATCGTGGTAGTACGAGAATGCTGCTTACCACAAATGTGCCGCGTCTCCGATGAGAGTCACGCCAGACACGGTCTGCCATTCCATCGACTCTGCGTTCACACCGTAGAGTGGCCAGACGTAGAAGTCGCCGTCGCTCTGAGTGATCAGATCGGTACTAACTGCAGGCCAATCGGCAAAATGGTCTTTTGCAAGTGTTTGCCGCAGCTTTGCTGGATTGTTGATCAAATCGGAGTTGTCTTTCCTCCATGTCTCTGGGAGTTCGAGCCCAGCAAAGGTGTAGTACGATCGATTGCCAAGTCTCATGGCGGCCACGACCCGACCACCACCCATGCTGAGGTAGTTGCCTGTGCCTGCTTTCGCCTCAATGGTGGGATAGAAGGGATTGCTTGGCGAGATGTTCGATGTGAGGTAGTATTTGCCCACAAACTCGGGCGTTGCTGGCGTGATCTGTCTATATGTTAGAAACGACCTTTGACTAACTGCCCAGACGGCCTTACCAAGCTCCTCGCTTTCGACCAAGCACCATCAGCGCCAACAACCAGACGGAAACCTGCCTCGCTTGTGCCGTCTGCGAAGTAGACGGCCATCGTTCCGTCGTCGGCCTTTTGGACTTTGTCGACTTTGGTTCCCCATCTGATCTTGTGTTCAGGGAATGAGTTCAACAAGAGCATCCGCAAATCTCGACGATCTATCTCCGGTCGATTGGTCTCTTCGCCTTCTCAGTGCTTCATCAGGGTGTTACCATGCATATCGGCAACGATCAAGGGCACATCGTAACTGAGATGATTTTATTAACCTAACCCTAACCCTAATAGATGCTTTGCTGGTCAGGCGCGACTGTAACTCACCGAGCTGTCTTCTTGAACTGCTCAAACAGAACGGCTTCTTGGAGAGCCAACAATTCGGAACCCTCGTGCAAGTCGAGTGTTCCACTGCCGCCCCGGCCCCAAGCTGAGGCTGCGGAGGAGTCTCGCTCGAAGACGATGAAGTCAACGCGGGCGAGTTCGAGTAGGCGGCCGAGAGCTAAGCCGCTGGGACCGGCGCCTAGGATGGCAATTGGGGGAGTCATGGAGACTTTGTTTGAATGGAAGGAATTGTGAAATGAATCGAGCTTGATCGATCAACGAGCTGGTTGAAGTTATGTACTGTGTTTGCAGGTTGAGGAAGAGATGTCGGCAGGTCCCCTACATGATGGGTTGAGGACAACTTCCTTTTTGTATTCAGCTGGCACGCTATGTGCGATTGAAGGAATGCCTTCTGGCGGGCCTTATACCACCACCCGCTCATTGACGATTTGTTGGATGAGTGCTCGGCCGAGTATTTAGATTCCACCCGCCGTGATAAAGTCCGAGATTCCTGAAGTGGAGAAAGTCGCGAGCTGAACTTCACAGCGTCTCAAAAATGGCTGTAGCGAAAGCGAGTCCTTTCACGCCGAAATTCGTCATGTGAGACGCTCTATCCACCAAACTTCGCTTTCGCTCCGGCTGACTGGTTTTGAGAAGAGAGGAGAAGAGGAGAAAGAAACATAAGCTCCGTTCCTTCTCTGTAACTTCCGGTCACTGGGGCGCGACTTTTTGTAAATGAGTATATGATTGGCTTTGATGCAAACTTAACACTCTCCACGGACCACAGCCCTTCTGGTATCACGGAAGTCGATGGTATGCGCAGGAGCGACGGCAGAGATGATGCTGTCAAGACTGCAGGAGCGTCGGAAGATACGGGCGCAACGAGTAGAAAAATGACCGATTCAGACGACCTGGCTCCGTATGCGGTACGTTCGTAACGACTAGCGATCAGACGTGATCAATGACTGATACTTGCAGTGTGATGCTTGTCGGTCTCGGAAAGTAAGCATTATGTTTCCTACTCAAATGTCTTCACTTGCTAAGAACGTAACAGATATCATGCTCTCGAACAAAACCTACTTTTCTAAGATGCTAGAACGACCACATCGCATGTCTCTACTCGCGCTCCGGTGTTATTCGTCGCAAGAGGAAACGAAAAGACGAGCCCAAGTCCACTAAAGCGGTGTTACTTCCCATACCGTCGTCTATCACATCGAATCGTCCAGGGGCTAAACATGCGTTTAGTAGCACTGCTCCAGATCAAGGTGTCGAGGTGCAGTCGCATCTGACGAGCGACATCGAGGCGACTCGCGGACTCCTTGAAGGCATCGGTGTCCCGCAGAGTAATTCATTAGGTGCCCTTTCTTCCCTTTCGAAGACATGTGCCGCTGTTTGGCACAACGAGCCCGGATATGATTAGGAAAGCCGGTCTTTCTTCCTATTCGAAGACAGAGCAGAGACATGGGCGAACAGTGAGCCAATGTGAATCTATTCTTGTTCGGATACACTTACTAAGTCAAGCATCTAGCATTCGTTTCCACTTTGCAGCGAGGCCATCCGATATTTGCTTGCCGACCCGAAGACGACGTACTGCAACATCTACGAGCCGGCCGACCTCACCTGGTACAAGATAGAGCGTGGCTGGTGATGTACTACAGCATCATTCTCAGCACGGTTTCATCCACAACCCCGGAAGACTCAACGACCAAGGACAAATTAAAGTGCAACCTATGGCTGGCCTTCAACGATGCCAAAATCCTGCTCGAGCCTAGCGAGCCCAACATACAAGCCCTCGCTCTTCTCGCCACCCACGTCGAAGAATTCACATCCCCCAGCCTCTGCTACATGCTCATCGCAACCGCTTGTAGAATGCTACAGGCACTTGGTGTCACTTCACGAAATCTCTCCCCGGAAACCCGACAAAGACGCATCATGACTTTCTGGTATTTGAACCTTGTGGATAAAGGATTGTCCATCATTTTTGGGAGACCGCCCACGTTTCACCGTGCCATGACGAGGACCATCCCCATGCCCACTGTCTTACAGCTTCTTCCGTTTGAGCCGCATAACAGAGTCCCTCAGCAAGGTCAGGGCGCGAGGCCCGGCTCGTTATTTGGGGCGCATTATGTTCACCAGATAATGTCGCCCTCATACGTCATTGGGGACATCTGGAGTTGTATTTACGACAGCATCCCACTCGATCAAAGAGCCATTGAATCTACTAGAAACTCCCTGGAAGCTTGGTATGCCTCCGCGAAACAAGTATGATGCAAACCACCTTTACATCCAGAAGACAAGGTTATAAGCTGACGTACATTTACATAGATGGTTGAAGCTGCCGCGATGGCAGAAAAACCTCTACTCGACGACAGCGGCATCACCTCAATCGATCTTGGACTACGTACCCTGGAGTTCAACTACCACTATCTCCTCGTGATCCTCGGTCGTGCTTCTGACAATATGAAGAGCGAAACCATCCGCTCCTCCAAAAAGATGCTCCATCACCTTCAACACCTCGTATCAGACTCCGAAGAAGTCTACAACGGTATCGTCTGGCAGCTGGTATGTTGTCCGTTCACGCCCTTCCTAGCTCTGTTTGGTGAGCTTCTGGCGAGTAAAGGCACCGCGCCTGAAGTAGATGAAGAGGCCTTGTTAGCTATGAAGGAGTTGCCATTGTTTTTGAAAAAGATGAGTCTGCGGAATTCGCTCGCTGCTAAGCTGCAGGGTATCGCCGTCGTTTTCGTGCAACACGCAGAATCAATAGTCCGTCCAGCTCTGGCTCGCGGTAAGTGAATGCTACTTGGTCTCATCGTCTTGCTGAACTAATCATGAATGATAGAAGCGCAGTGTGATCCCGCTACACAGCAGACAGTATTGCAAGCCGAGGCGTCTCAATAACGGCCAGATCCGATTGATTGGGATGCGTTCCTAAACCATACTGTTCCAGCACAGCCGGAGAAATATCTGTTCGACAACACCAATTACATATTTACTGGGGAAGATGGTGGCATGGCTTCTTGGACGGACCTCTTTTTGGGGGATGCCAATATCGATTGGATTGGTTTTGGCGATTCGATGGAGCTATAATCAAGTAAATCGCCTTGAATTATAAGAGACGAAGACTCTCAGCGGCGGTGAAGTGGCCTTGCAGTCATTATGATCCATTCTCACATTTTCAGACGACATGCAGCATCCCTCATATATCTATGGTGCAAATAACCCAGACACGAGACTTATCACGCTCCATTGTCCAAGCGTCTCATGCGCGAGTGGCTGCGGTCTACGATCGATCAAAGCACTTCGTAGACATCGCCCGTTCATCGACCACAACACTCCAAATCGCCAATGTTTCAATCTTCCAAGAAATCCACAAACGTCGCACATATGCACTTGATACATCATATTTTGGTTAAGTCTCCAATGCGCGCGGCCCACGAGCTCCGTCCTCCATGCTGGATGACGCAACTGCTACGCTGTTTACAACTTTCCACCTCCCCTATGTCGGCTATGGCGGGGCATTTTTTGAGAGACCACATCTTGGGACAAAACCTCAAGGGGTTCTTCTTGTAATAGCTTCTTATTTGGACAATTGACTACCATCATTATTATCTTCTCCGTCACTTCCCAATTTCCTCGGTCTTTGCGTGATCAATTATAGCAATTTCCAACCATGTCGCTCGTAGACGTGAGTCTCACCATCCAAATGGAATAACAGCTACGGAAAACCCATGAGCTAACGTGACGGTAGCCATACCACGCCTACATCTTCGGCACCTCGTTCTGGTACGCTCTCCGCGGCCTGGCACGCCTCACCGACCCCGTCCGCGTGAGCGGCTGGTTCAGACCGCCCGCGCAGCCCGTCTTGACACCGAGTGGTATGCCTTCCACCATCGCCTCTCACCCAAGCAGTAGATCCCCCAGACTCTAACAATGCCCCAGACCTCGAAATCTACAACATCTGGACCGACGGCTGGCAACTGATCACCCTCGCCCTCCTCCTTCTAATCTTCAGCAACGCCCTCCCCCTGCCCGGCTCGCAAACCACCGCGGAAGCCATCCGTGCCAGAAAACCCTATGCGAAACTGGCCATTCTGGCCACCATGTTCCACCACGTCACCACCGGCTATGGTGCTTGGACGCATTGGTCCCGTCCGTCGCATCATACGAAGGCCATGGATATTGGCGTTTATGGGAATCTGGGGCTGACGGTGTTGGGCGCTGTGGCGCTTTTGTGGGGGATGGGGGAGGGGAAGGCGAAGGGGAAGGGGAAGAGGAGGTGAGTGGGTTTTGGGTTGTTGGGTGATGGGTTGAGAGGGTTGGGTTTGATGATGATGGAGATTTCGAGGGGAAAGCGGATTTTTGAGATGTGATTTCTACATGTTTGTATTATTGTGGTGGCGGTGATGGTGCTAGGAGGGATGTTCAAGATGTTAGACTGAATAATCTCATTGGGCTGGATTGGGCTGGAATGAATTCGATTGGGCTGAAATTGATCGAATCGCGTGAAAAGTATTTGTTGTACATAGTTGTAAGTGGATAAAGAGCTATGGGAGTATTTATCCTGGCCCAAAAATTGGAGGAAGATGGCTTACTACTGTAAGGCTCATCGCACCTTGATTACTATGGCGTGAATGGTAACACAGTCAACAGGTAATTGTGCAGCCGTGTAGCAGCGAAATGTCATCTAATGACAAGATCCCTTTCCAAAGCGCTCTACCAACTTGAATATAACGTCACGAGGCTCGCCCACACGTGCGCCCGAGTCGATCTAGTCGATCACTTCGTCGCTGACCTCGAGATCTTCACAAACGACAAGCAGCGCCGGCAGAGATGCTGAACTTGGGCGATAAGCCCGAACGATATGGCGAGGATGAAGGCATGGATGATGCGCACACATCGCAGAGATCAGCCTTGTACTATACAGTCGCTCACAGCGCTTGACCAGGTTGCTGCGTTGTAGCAGTGGAGTCATCGGCACGAAGAGCAAAGAACACGCAAGCCACACACTACCTCCTACCCCGTACAGGAAGGCGAGACGGACGAGTCGTCGCAACCAGGCTCGTCGCGTGACTGTGGGAACTGGCGATTGCGTAGGGTACGAGGGATTAAAATGATAGGCTTGCAGGGCTCTCCCCCGTGATAGGCAATACACAGTATAGAGCGCCTGGGAGTGCTCGGAGCGATAGGCAGACGAAGCAGAAAGAGGGGCAAGGCGTGCTGAAAGGGAAAAGATTTGCAAGATTTGCGGTGGTCGAGCTGATGGGTTGGCGTCATATGATGCTGGGAATGCGACAGATGTATGTAAGCATGGAGGCATGTCGACTTGGAGCGAAGTTCTAGCGGCGCATATCAGTACAACCATGTCTGGTCTTTCATTTCTTGAGATAGCGTGATCAGAGGGGATACCCAGCCGAAATGACAAGACATGCAAGCATGCAAGCATGTGTTTGCGATGATCATTTGAATTATTTTGCACGGTCTGGCATGACTGGGCAACAGAAGAAGACGGCCTTAGGAATCCTTAAAAATCTAGGCGGAAATTGCTGCGTTGGGGAATAATGAGACACCGATCAGGCTGCCCAGGTCGAGTGGAGCCCAGGCGCGCAGAAACGAGATGATGGCATGCGTGGGAGGAAGCGCCAGTCCAGACCGAGCGCGAGATGATGCTTTTTTCCTTCTTCGTCTTCGTATTCGCGGTGTCCTGGAAAGGGATGCAGGTTCACAGTGACTCTCCAGGTAGACAAGGCGTGTTTTGGAAAGAAGCAAAAGGATTGCGCCTCACAAGTACCGTTGTACCACAGATTTGGGTGCCGAAGGGCATTCAAACAAGATGATGCCTCATCCTTCGATCGTCGATTGCTCCTAGAACGTACCCACTTT
This sequence comes from Cladosporium sp. IMV 00045, assembly GCA_001931905.2. Taxonomy (NCBI): domain Eukaryota; kingdom Fungi; phylum Ascomycota; class Dothideomycetes; order Cladosporiales; family Cladosporiaceae; genus Cladosporium; species Cladosporium sp. IMV 00045. The sequence goes on along the minus strand of MSJI02000949.1, from coordinate 28,414 downwards.
TGGGAGAGATCTATCGAGCATGCTTCGGTGAAGTTTTCGGTAGAAGAAAGCATGTTGATAGGCGAGGGCCGACCTGAAAGGCCCACGCTTGTTGGATGAAGTTGTGAGAGGTATCTGGCTTCATATCAACATCCTGGTCTCTCGATATTATTGCTTCCAATCTTCTTCTGCGCGGGGAGCGAACGTTTTGTGTTGTTCTGGAAAAAGGACGGAAGGCAGGGATTGCGATTGTGGTGTCGCTGGCGTCCCTCCGTAGCCTCTAGGAATCACTGCCATTCAAACCCGAGCCACTCTCGCCCACCTCTCTCTCTCCAATTGCTTCATTCTCTTGTACCAGTCCAGTCCTAGAGCCTTTCTCGCCTCTTTCTTGACTCTCTCCCACTCCATCATCATCGCCTTGTCGATCACCTGCCTGCTACTGGAGGTACTGCATCTGCACCTACTGCTGCTGCTGCTGCTGCTGCCACCATCACCACTACCTTCAGGCCAAGCACCCACCCGTCTCGCCCTACACCTTGACATTCACCCTGCCTCACCTCACCTCAAGGTGCCCAACTGCCGGACAGGAACGTCGCTTGCTTGCCGCCTCGCCCTTCACCTAACACCCCGAGCATTATTCGCTACTTCGACACTGCGCCCAGCATGCGCCTCGAGACTTGACCCTTTCTTTGCGTTGCTGCACCAAAAAAGCTGCCTTTTCCCTCTTACATTCCAAGCCATCGCCATCTCCACAACAGAACCCACCACCGCCCACTTCCGCTTCATTCTTCATTCGCACCTGCATCCATCCGCTCAACCCAAGGCTCCTTGCCTTGACCTCGACCTTTCCGCCGCATAATCTTACATCCGCGCGCATCGACTTCCTCGGTGACGCCATATTATCAACGTCACTCTTTCCTTCCACCAACAAACTCACGACTGCATCTCACGCGCCGCACCCACTCGGCTCATTGCGCTCTCGAGCGCTCTTTCACATCCAGACATTTCCGCCGCGCGACCTTCTTCCCTCATCCGATCGCGTGCGCCGAATGCGCCGGCACAGATACCACCACCACACGAATCATCTTTGCCGCCGCAACGTTCCTTAACACACATCCACGTCCTTTACCTTTCGAATCTCACAACAGAAGACACGGCCTTTTCGGCCGACGCGGGCTGCGCGAACAGATGGAGGAGCAGGCGGACGACCGGTGCAATGTCGTATACTTTTGCGCAAGTGCCGGCGAGGACATCACCGCGACCTATCATCACAACAGCCGTCCCGAGGAGCCGGCCGACACAGACCTCGCGCACTCGCTGCAGGTGATACACCGAAACGTTCGCGCGCTGCTGGATCCAGACCAGGGCGGCTTCAATGAAGGTTTGTGAACTCCTTGCCATGACGTACATTGATACTACAGTCAATTCGGAATTTACTAACATCATTTCAGTCTTTTTGAGCTCTTCACCCAAAGAATGCTGGGATCACGTGGAGGTATATGCTAACAACCATCCCACTCTGGTACTCATTGACGCGCCAGCATACGCTTCGACCCAAAGTAGCGATGCTCCACGCCAACATTCAACCATTGACTTCCTCGAGGCACTACACACAGACATCCAAGGCTCGCGCTATCAAAAACATGTTTTTCTTTTCACCCTCCTGGTTTCTTCGCCCAGATCGAGCCAACCCCTGGATCCCGCGACCGCAATGAACCACCTTCGCGCCGGCGCTGTCGATGCGCTTCACAGCCCGATCGGCCATGATGATCTCAGCCGTCTGGTCGGTCATGTCAGGGAGAAGACTCGACCGCCAGCGAGGTTGGTCGGCACGCAGATGGCTCAGAACCTTGTGGATAGTATCCTCACAGTGAAGGAGCCGGGTAAGCCTTGCCACCGTCCGGACGAGGCAATTTCTGAAGAACGCGCCGACTTCGTCCAAGACGCCATCAGCCACTGGAGATTCCCCGCGCACGAACTCGACATGGACGAGCTCACTTGCGCCACTCTCTACATGCTTGAGAACCAGTTGAAGTCTCCTGATCTGGCGGAGTACAACATCCCACGGGAAGAATTAATGGGCTTTCTGTTGGCCACGAGACGGCAATACAAGCATGAGAGAGAAGTTCACTACCACAACTGGCGACACGCGGTGGATGTTACGCAGTCTATTTACAGCTTTCTGGTCGTCTTTGGTATTTGTCCACCCGCAGGACCTAACGCCACGGTGACACAAACGCAAAGCGCAATCGAGAAAATCCTGACTCCTCTCGACGGACTGATCTTGCTTGTATCCGCCATTGGACACGATGTTGGCCACCCTGGTGTCAACAATGCTTTCCTGGTTGCCTGCAATCATCCTTTGGCGCAGATGTACAACGACAAATCAGTCCTGGAAAATTATCATTGCGCGGCATATTCACAGCTCATTCGTCGCCATTGGCCTAAACTTGGCACAATTCCTGGCTTCAGAAGTATCATGATCTCGACAATTCTGGCTACTGACATGCAGCGTCACTTCGACTACATGAATCAATTAGGAGAGTTGAAACAGAAAGTTGGCAACAATCAATCGATGGACGACTGGGCCGACAAGGACAAGGACAACGCTCGAGAGCTGGTCATGGCTGTTCTGATGAAGGCGGCAGACATATCGAACGTTGCACGACCCTTTGACGTTTCTTCCACATGGGCAAAAATTCTCATGAACGAGTTTGCACGCCAGGGTGAGCTTGAAGCAGAGCTAGAAATCCCAAGTTGCCTTTTTGGCGGTCCACCCAACAAGGAGGATATGCTCGCCGCGGCGCAGAGTCAAAAAGGTTTCATGAGCCTCTTTGGATTTCCTCTGTTTTCCGGCATCGCAGAGCTCATGCCGAGCGTGTCCGCCGCTGTCACCACTCTTGAGACGAACCAGGATACATGGGAACGCAAGATTCAAGCAGAGAAGCAGCGCCGAGAGTCGGAAGGCCGGAGCGCGCCTTTGACGTTCAGCTCCGTCGGCAAGGAAGAAGTTGAGCAAGCTCAGCATAGCTCTGATCCAACCATAGTCCCCTTGGAAACTGGTCAGCGGCCCTCGACACCCGTCAAACGTCAAGCGGTGCAAGCTGAAGAGGCGCATTCTGTGCATCCCGCAGCAGAAGAAAAGCGCAAGGCCGCTTTAGGCTACAATCTCCAAGACGACACACAACGCTCTTCGGCACCACATCTCAGTGTACAAGGACCTCCACTTTCGCCCAATAGCATTTCAAGGCGTTCTAGTAAGGATGTCGCGCTGGATCAATTTCAGCAGTTGAGCATGTATACACACCAGGCTCTCAATTCACAATCGCGGCGAGGATCTGCCGATTTGCACATCAACCAGTCATTTCCCACCTCAAGACGTGGATCCAAGGACGAGAGTCTTACCACGATCCTCGTGACATCTAAGGGTAGTCCGGGGCGTGGTAGTCCGTCGAAATCATCACATTCACCAGACAAGTCTGCGAATGCGACAGGAAAACGGCAAAGTACACAGTACGTGCAGAAAGCATCTGCCGCGCGCAACAGTGTGCCTTCTTCCCGAAGCCATGCTACAAGCTCAGCGACTGCGACGACGGGAACACTGCATAGTCCATCGACGCAACCCTCTTCCCTTGCAACAACCGAAGATGAGATGCAGCCTCGCCATCAAAGTCTTGCCGCCACCGAGGACCCCTTCTGTACACCTGGCGAATGGCCAAACACCGGCCTAGACGCAACGCACCGCAGCCCAGCCCACGACGACCCACATTCAATACCGCCAGTACCACCAGTGCCTGGGACGAAGCAGTCGCATAAGGGCGACGGCTCCTCTCTTTCGGTTGCACACATGGCCAGCGGCGAGAGTGACGGCGCCAGCAGCACTAAATCTCCACGGAAGGAGGAACGCCCACGCGGTGGACTTAGAGAGTCTCGCTCTCGCAGTCGCTTGCGCGGTTTGAAATTCTGGAAGAAGAAGAGGGACGTCAGCGGTGTTGCTGAGGACAGAGCGCCGCGGTCTTCGCCTTGATCGTGATCTTGATACAGGGGATGAAGGAAAATAAGAGAGGGAACATCGATTTTGCCGTCTTTCAGTCAGTCAGTCAGTATGGTGTTAGGATGGCGTTTCTTAGAGTGCTTTTCATCGGCCGGTTTCTCAGAGCCCGCGGGTGCAGCCTCTGACACACTGGCATTCTTTGTTTCTGGTTTTTAGTGGCTCTTTTCCTTGCCTTTGCCTTTTTCCTTTTCCTTTGCTGCTTTGCTCTTTTTTCTTGTGTTTTTTGGGTTGTGACGAGCGGATATACCATTATTGTGCTATGAATGATCAACGATGCGATTCCATTTGTTCAAAACTATTGCGTAATTCCTCTTCTTGCATCATCTCCGATCGTCCCTGAGAAATTCTGCTTAAGGCATGCGAGTGCCTCTCAGTGTATGATGGCTGTAGAGTCTCATCAATCTATACCGATCGCGCCAAGACATGACCTTCCTTCCATTCACTGCCGCAAGCGCTGAGGACTTTGCCACCGCGGCGGAAGTACGAGACTCGTTACCGTACACGACCTTCGTCGAATACAAAACTTGACGCCTTCGAAGAACTCAGATTTTGCGTTCCTTGTCAATTCCTACCTACACATAACGCGTGGAGAGAAAATTCGCGTTTCGCAGAATAGGAAATCGTCCTTGGCGCAAGCGATCCATTTGACACGCCATCGTTCTTGCATGTTCCAGCGCGTGGACTCCAACCTCGATTTTCGAGGATACTAGAAACGAAAAAGTGTGCCGGTCATGGCGCCGCGATCGAGGACTGGATGGTATGTTGCTCTGCTTTGCCCTTGGTTCGCCAAACATGCTGCTGTTGAACATCGAGACCGGCTAACCTTCCTATCCATTGTAGCCTCACTTGCCGTCAGAGGAAGGTATGCGATCCAACAGTCTCCCATTGAGCACTTTGCAAGAAGATATCCCAGGGAAAACCGCAAGGCAATACTGACCATGTCGCGCCACAGCTCAAGTGCAGCGAGGAGCGCCCCATCTGCGCGCAGTGCTCCAAGGCCCGCCGCGAGTGCATCCCCAGCTCCGGCATCACCTTCCGCCATCAGCAGAACCCGTCCATGAACGGCGACCCGGTGTCGCGCGAGAGCCTGAAGAACTTCTACGGCTACAAGGAGACTTTCGGCCGCAACAGCGTCTGGGTCCCCGTCCCTCAAGAGTTGACCTTCATTACCACCAACAATCCCTACGATGATGAGGATGTGTCTGGGAACCTCGGCGTGGGCCATGTGGATGATGGGCTGGGACACAATGGCATGACCTTCGATCCGGGCAGGGACGCGAGCGATGGCGATTTCGCCCGGCAGCTGGCTCAGGCGGCGTACCCGGCGTATGCCACGCATGGCTTGGAGGCTTTGAGCGCCGTCGCAAGTCAGGACCAGTACAACTATGCGCCTCCGCCGCCCGCTCCCATGGGCACGCACGATGGCACGCCTGTGCTTTCTCACAGTGTTTCCCCGCAGCAGAGCCATGAGACGATATCGCAGAGTCTGGAATCCTTGCTGAACGTCCACGCGACGCAGCCGGCTCTTACGTCTCCGCCGCCTAATATCGACCCGAGACTGCAGGCTGTGGATCCTACGCAGCAGCAGCAGCATCACCAGCAACATCAACAGGGGCAACACCAGCAGGAGCCACATCAACAGGAGCAACAGCCACACCAACAGCAGCAAATGCAGCCTCCACTCCATCATGACCAACCAATATCCGTACGTACCCCACCGTCGTACAATCCCGTGAGGCCACCTAGCTTACTTTCGAAAGGAACAACTGGAGGCGGCCCTGCGATCCGCGACCCAGAACTCGCCTTCCTGATGCGCGACTACTCCGAGCACGCCGGCGTCTGGATGGACCTGTTCGATCTCGGCCAGTTCTTCGCTACCGAAGTGCCCGTTTGGGCGGCCGATTGCCCGCTTTTGCTTTACTCTTGCGCTGCGCTGTCGGCGAAGAGTCTTTCTAGGATTGCTGATGGCGAGGTGGACACACAATTGAATCGATCGTCACGCCACAGTAGATTGGCGTCATGGCCGGGCGCTTCACTGGATGCTGAGGGGTGGGTTCGTAAAGGCAGGGAAAACTATGATGTCGCGGTGTCACTGCTCAGGCAGGCTTTGGCGGGCGTTTCTACCGCGCAGTCTTTCTCTCTGCCCGATGACACAACAGAAGAAACCGCATCGATCGCTCAGGGCACTGCTTTGCCAAGCCCGGATTCTGTCAAACTCGTTGCTGCTACTGCCGTGCTTTGCGTTTACGAATTTTTGGACGCTTCTGGTGCGGAGTGGATGAGGCATCTAGATGGTGCGAAGAGCTTGTTTGACGTGGCGAAGGAGAAGGCCGTACCCCTTGCTCGCGAGGGTGTTGTATCATCTCACGATGGGGGAACCGGCACGCTGACTGCGACGGCAACACCGCAAGATGATATTCACGTCCCTCAGAATGACGACTCACTACCCACAATTGCAAATCAAGTACGCGAACGGCTTGCTTCCGATGCTCATACGCTTTCCACCTCTACAATACCTCAAGAATTTCCAAGCAAAGGCCGCACCGCCGTCTTCTGGAACTTTGCCCGCCAAGACATGCTTTCCGCCTTCATAAACAACACCAGCACCCGCCTGGACACCTCCGACCTGCCCATGTGGGTCAGCGCAGGCCTCAATCTCACGCCTCAAGGCCACCTCTGTCCCAGCAACACTTCCCACCCAGCCTACGACTCTGCCACTGCAATGTCAGACGACACCATCAGCAACGCTCTCATTTGGCTGACGATGAAACTCGTCAACTTCATCGCCGCCGGCGACGAAATGCCCGAATCCACCCTCGGCGTGCGTCAACACGACCTCCTCGCTTACTGGCACGAAATGGATCAACAGTTCCGCTCATGGTACGACGGACTACCTCCCTCCTTCCGTGCAATTTCCATCGGCACAAGCGATACCAACAACACCAGCATCACCAACAACAACGACAGCCAAACCAGCGAACGCTGGTTCCCCCGCCCCATGTGCGCCTCCGCCATGCAAAACTACCACTTCGCCCGCGTCCAACTCCTACACAACAAACCACACACCTCGACCGGCTCGCCCTTCTCCCCCGGTTCTTCGCCTTTCAAACCCGCCCGCACAAGCATCGCAGACACATCAACGCCAGGCTCGAGCCTCGCCGCCCGCCACGCCAGCTATGCTTCAATCTTGCAGCAAGGCCGCTTCCACGCGCGCGAAATCATCGCTATCAGTCGTGGGCATGGAGGTGCTAAGGGCGATGAGGCGGCCAGGATTCATTCGGTGCAACCGCTTTGGACGGCGGGGTTGGTTCTTGGTGCTGCTGATGATGCTGCTGATGGTGGTGGAGAGGAAGGGGGTGTAGGTGTTGAGGTGAGGTTGTGGAGGAGGGAGATTGTGGAGTTGTTGAGGGGCGTGGAGCGTGATACGGGGTGGGCGGCTGAGTATAGGGTAAGGAATTTGTTGGAGATTTGGGGGGAGGATGGGAGCTTGTAGGGGAGGGAGATGATAGATAAGTTTCTCCAAGTCAGACAAGGCGCGTCAAATTCGCGCAGGCGTGGAAGTATGATACGAAGGGCAATGTGAAACGACATTCTCAAAGAAGTAATTCGTCTACATGACTTTGTCCATCAAGCCCAGCTCGCGACGAAATGTAGGCCGAGAACAAGTGGCTAACTAATCAGAATAAGGCATGGAACAACAGGGTATGAGGAGAAAGTTGTCATGATGGATCAATGAGATACACAATGTCATTCGATCTTCAGTTGGTTCATGATAAGTCCAGTAACCCTCCAAATCCCGGTATACCCTTGCCTGCCCCTTGAAATTTCTTTACCCTGAAGACACTTCGTTGCGCGTGAAAAGAAACCCTTTCGTGCCGTGATGCGTGATGATCCTTTGCCTCGCCGGGCTGGTCGTCGTCCCTCGTTCGTTTTTTGCTTTTTCTCCCACGTGATACCCAAGATTGATTCACATGACAAGGTCCTCTCGGCTTGTATTGTTTTTCTTTTTCTTCCGTCTTTACTTCTCCGCACGCTCAAATCCTCCATTCTTCCACGCCAGTCTAGACGTAGTACTGACGACGCCTGGAGCCGCTGCGCCCGGAGCTGCGTGGGCGGTAGTCGTCGTACCCGGAGCCGCCGCCGTAGCGAGATCGGCTGGCGCCTCGGCTGCCCGATCGCCTGTGGCCGTGGCGCGAGGTGTGGTATTCCCGCTTGACTACTACGCGATCGTCGTTGCGGTGGTTGCGGTGGACGAGGAGGGCGAGGAGCTGGGTTGGGAGTTAGGACAAGTGCTTGAGTTGGATGTATTTGGAGGTGAGTGGGACTTACGAATGTGACGAAGAAAGTCAAGATCAAGATGATGGATAGCGCCCAGCTGGCTTTGAGCATGGCGCACGTCTTGTTGACGTTCACCGCCCATGGGCTGTCGGTCTGACGGCCATACGCGCCGAAAGGTCCCAGGTCGAAGTACAAGCTGCCGCTAGAGAAGCTGGAGCAGTCCGCGTCTGCGATACCGCGCAGCGTCACCACGCCTCCGATCAGAGCGCCCACGAAGCCGAGGTCGATGAGTGCGACGAAGAAGGCATCGTGCCGCGCTCGGAGGTAGTTGAATAGCGTCGCGAACGTCCAGGCTAATGCTAGTACTGACACTATGAAGAGCACCAGGATGAAGTTGGGCGTGAGCTGGTTCGATTCCACGTAGCCGTGTACGAACCAGGAGAGCATTCCCACTACGGGGACGAGGAGGATGATCTCGAAGATGCGCCAGCTGATGAAGAGGAAGCCGGAGACTGCCATGGTGAAGGGTGGTGTTGCGTAATGTTAGTGGAGAGGATGAGTGTTGGTGGTGAGGTCCTGGACAGAGGTATGCTCGACGAGTGTAACAGACAAGCTACCGTTGTGAAGTGACTCTCTCCCCCTTCGCGACTCGGATTTCGCGGTCAGGTGAAAGGTGAGAATGCAGTGCGACAGTAAAAAGTCCAATGATGTTCTAGGCTTGGCCTCGATCGTCGCGTGGTACGGGTGGCACAGAGGTGAGCGAAGGCTGGTATAGCTCAGACAAGCGGCGATATCACACGGGATCTATACTCCCAGCCTGCGAGCGCTTTTGGCTTGGAAGTGCTGGCAAAAGGATGCACAGCGAGCAGGCGAGGCAGGCCAGCCGGGTTGCGTTGGTGTACGATGACGTCTGCGGTAAGCGCGGGTGAAGTCGAGGATGGATGTGAAGCTGTATTTGGAGCTGTTGTTTTGTCAAGGCATGTGAGGGGCAGGGCAGAAGGAGGAGGGAACAAGAGGAAAAAGGAAGAATGGCTGAACAAACAGGTGGGCGCAACACAGGCGCGTATGTACGGAGAGTGAGAGGATTGAGTTTCTCCACTGGAAGAGCGGTGGTATTATAATGGCGCGTCTTGTCTTGCTTCGAGACAGCACTTGCACCCGGTGGGCAAAAGCGATGGCTGGGGAAGAGAAGTTGATGGAGTGTGAGGTGGCTGGCTGCCCTGATCTGGCTGTGAGGGTCTGAACACACCACGAGGTCGGGCCGAGCCGCCGCCAGCGCAGACCGTCGCTGAATCCTGCTCGCAAAGAAGAACTTCACCTAACTCTGCCCACGCTCCGGCCTCCGCTCTCGTTTGGGTGTCGACGCACGTCATTGCCCTGGCGTGGTGAGGGATCATGCTTGAGAAAGGCCGCTCGTCTCAAGCATTGGTCTGAGGTTTGCGGAAGAAGTCACTGCAAATCGTCGCGATCTCTATCACAGACCTTATCATTGGCCAGCAATGATTCGGCTACAAACCAGGCCAAGGCAACATAGACATTACGACGATGTCTTTCGCCGGCGATGACGAGCCTCCTTCGCCGTCAGCATATCTCGAACCCCCTTCATCACAATCCCTGATCACGGACACCCAACCTTTTGCTTCGCAATCGCAACTTGCTAAGGACAACGCGGCGAACAGAGACTTTTCGTCAGATCAGGACTCTCAAGACGAGCGGGAGAATCGCTTTCCAGGACCTGCTAACACCTGGCGTAAATATACCGCAGACGAGCGTGGTCTGATCGCCTCTCTTGATCAGGAACGGGCGAACGATCTGAGCGTCCATCTCTACAATGCTCATGCTCTAAAGTCTCGGTTGTATGACTCCGATGTCGCATCGGATGCCAAACCATGGCACAGCAAGCGCAATTGGACCAAGGCCGATGACGACGGGAACACACCGTGGCACCCGAACCAGAACTGGACTGCCTGGCCACTACGAGCAGATGATGTACCCAGAAAGTCCGAGGGCTTCGGCAAGGATCCTCTGGTAGACCACACCCATGAAGGAACGCTGAAAATGCGTCGGCCCTGGAGACCTGGCACTGACCTGGAAGAGGAGATCCACGCCCTGATGTTGCGTAGGGCGAAGAATCGCTTCCGTCTTCGTACTTGGGAAACCGATTCATCCCCAGTCCCGAACGATGCCATTCCCAAGAGACTACCATCGCTGTCCCAGATGCCCTCCAGTCCACCGACTGCTATGGATTCTCGTCAATCGAGTGTCGCAAGCGACGTACTATCACAAACTTCGAATGATCGGATCGACGACACTTCAGCCCAGCTATCTGCAAAGCCAGCTTTCATTGTCGATGACGAGGAGTCGAATCGACTGCTGAAACAGAGTGCTCGGCACATAACTTCCAAGCTTGACGATCTTTTGACTGGCTTGCATAAAAGTCGCCGCCACCAGGCTATGGGATCTATTGCTTCCGAAGAGCCCAAGACACGATCAAAGTCGAATAAACGCAAACGCCGTTCGACGACCGCTGAGTCTACTATCTTGTCCGCAGAGGCAGATCCAAAGGACCCTGACCTTCAAGCAAATCGCAAGAAGACAGAAGACAGGGATTCCAGTAATCACCCGTCAGGCCCACATGCCTTCAACCCGCGCGACTGGAGCGAAGTACTTGGATTTGCGTCACTCACAGGTTGGGACTCTACTGTCATTGACCGTGCAGCAAAACGCTGCGCTGTTTTGTTTGGTGAACGAATGATCATTCGGGCCATGCCTGAAAGCGCTGCAGGTAAAGCTGCGGACAGTGTCAAGGAGTACAGACCCGAAATGATCCCAGACATTGACAGTTCCGATGAGGGAGAGGAAGAAGACGAACAAGACGAACAAGTTTCTTCAGCAAATGGCTTCAATTGTCCGGAGCAACTGTGTCCACAACATCACAGATTTTACGAGAAGAGGTGGCAAATCCGCCAGCATCTAAGACATACGCACAAATACAGCCAAGAGGCGCTTGATGCGCACGGCAAGGCGCAAACGATACCAGATGCTAAGCCTTCCGTTGAGCACATTGATCAGGAAGAGGAAGTGGATGTCGATGACGATGATGAGATGGGAGAGGAGCTTAAACAGGCTCCTGCGGTGGATACAGATGGGTTCATGGAGCCGATTGACTTGTTCTTGGGCAGGGGAAGTGACACCGCAAAGCGGAAGTCGAAAGTTCCCTCGAGATAGTAGAAGATGCATTATTAATCGATATCTTTATGTCCACTTCATGTTCAAATGTGCGTCCATCATGAAATTGTATGCGCTGACAGTGGCCCATGCAAATTCCAGCATGCAGATCACTTGCAGCCTGAATGAAGCGGTACCCTTCACTTCTCGGACCTGTCACTTTTCACATATGCAAAGTCGTGAATGCAGTCATTCTATGCGCGTGGGGCGCTTCGCGCAGGTCCCCTGGTTCTGTCATTGGCTCACCCTAAAGTGTTGTGCTACTTCGTTCCCGCGTAGATGCCTACAATCGTAGCAAGTTGCATGTGACGACTAAAGCTCGGTCACTTCACATGTTCGACCTGTACTTGTTATCCGACCGCATAGCATTCATGTCTTCTCACACACATTTGCACACTTGCACATTCGACGTACACACACCGACATACCATGACATCCCACACCCAACTTCAACTCCGACTACGCACACAACAAACACAGCAACACTACACATGTACGTCACTGTCCTGCGCAATAACATCGACCATGAGCATCCTACTGACAACAAAGTCTCAGCATGGCAAACAAGAACGACCTCACCGACCGCGAGAAAGAGCTCATGGCTCTCGCCTGGCTCTGCTTCAGCGAGAAGCCGAAGGTATGTCTACAATCCCGCACATCGATCCATTCAACACTGCACACCACCCTCACGATCACACCCGCATTTCTCAAGACCTCCTAACTAACCCTTGACCCCCTCCTCCAGCCGGATTATAAAAAACTCGCCTCCCTCGCCGGCATGACCAACCCCGTCAGCGCCTCCAACGCCTGGGCCCGCATCCAGAAGAAATTCACCGCCCAGGCCGACTGCGTCGGTTCCGCCACCCCGGAGCTCCAGGGCACTCCGAAATCTACGCTGAAGAAGAAGCGCGCTGCTGCTAAGGCTGAGGCTGGGGACGCGGACGGGGATGATGAGGAGTCGCCGTCCAAGAAGGTCAAGACGCCGAAGGGGAGGAAGGTGAAGCAGGAGGTTGTTGAGGATGCTGATGTTGGAGATGGTGAGGGGGAGGGCGAACTGGAGCAGCCGTTCTTCTGAGTGGGAGTTTATGGTTATCTGAGCTGCTTGGAGGTCAAGTGAGGTTGTCTGATGGTTTGGGTTCCTGCTCGATGGCATTTTGGTGAGCGACGGTTGGTGCGAGGGAGGTCTTGGGTTAAGGGGCGTTTGAAACAAAAATGGTGAATGGATTACTTCTCTTTCTTCCAAGATGTGACTGTCTCGCAGCAAAGATTCACCTACGGTGTCCTGTCGGTGCTTCGCCGAGATGTTTATACCCAGGCGTGGTCGTCTGGCAAAGACACAAGGCATGCTCTCACATGCTTGAGACACACCGCAGTCGCCACCTGGCTTCCCTTCACATGCCGTCTTTCGTGCCTGCCATGTTCAAGGCTTGGCACCAGTTCGGTGGTTGATAAAACCCGCGCACTTCCCACGATTCTTCCCCTCCTCCTTTCTTCCTTCTCAGCCGCTCCACTGAACACACATCGCACACATACGCAAACAAGAGCACAACTGACCTTACAAACCCACACACAGACCCAACAGTCTCCTCCAACGGACGCCATGGCTCCCAAGCCCGCCACTTACATCACCGAGCGCGATGTCAAACTTATCATCGCCGCTATGAAGTCCGCCAAAGCCCCACTCGAGATCGACTACCAGATTCTCGCCGACGAGGCCGGTCTCAAGAACACCGCTAGTGCCAGAGCCGCTTGGCACGGGTTGAAGAAGAAGCTCGACACGGTCGCTGCCGCTGGCGCCGCCGCTGCTGATGCTGATGGTGGAGAAGAGGGTAAGTCGGAGCTTGAGAGCGGTTGGATTGTTCACGATCTGCTTACTGACTCTTTTATAGGTGCCAACGACCACGCCGAGTCTTCAAAGAAGCGCAAGGCTGAAGCTAAGGACGAGGATGGCGAGGCAAAGACCGAGGAGGGGGCCGAGGAGGAGGCTCCAAAGACGAAGAAGAAGAAGAAGAAGGGTGGCAACAAGAAGAAGGCTGCTGCTATGGTCAAGGCTGAAGACGACGGTGATGAGGATGCTTGAGGTGCGAGGTTGTGAAAGTACTTAGACGAATTCAAAAGCTCTTTGTTGCGTGATTCTCTGAACTCAGCGTATCCCAAAATAAACCTGGTGTCAATGATAGTACCCTACTGTTCGATCTTGTCATTGAGATATCACGTGTGAGACGAGGTGGAGTGAGGGTTTGACGTGAGTACGTTACCATGCACACTGCCTCGGGAGATGTTCACGAGTGAACAGGTAGTATCTGAGCCATATTCATATTGTCAGGAGGGAAAGATGTTGAAGTGAGTATGTCAGCATGCTAAGGTGGAGCCACGCCTCTCACTCTTGACGCTTCGCGAGATGTTCATAAGGGAATAGGAAATATATGCATGTTGTCAGTAGGGATAACTTGGAGCCATGACTCTCATCCTCGACGCCTCGCGAGATGTCCTTGAGTATACAGGTAGTATCTGAACCATATTCGTGTTGTTAAGAGGGAGAGTTGGTAAACATGAAGTTGCAAGAGCGACGCCAGCTAAGATTGCTGCCTCAGGCATCATTACGAAAGTGATAGATCGACTCCAACAGGCGAGCTCCTGTGTTGAATCGATGGATTGACGGAGGATTCACCATCCCTACTCTTTTGCAATTAGCCAAGATGCCCTTGAAGAACTCGGAGTCGGATCTGTGTAGTCGCCGATGGTCTCCTATAAGTATACACCATAGATTGCAACACTCTCTTTTCCATCCTCAATTGCAACCCTCGACCTTTCACCATGAAAGTAATCATCGTAGGCGCCGGCCTCTCCGGTTTAGCTACCGCCTTATCACTCCGCAAGTATCTCCAACCCAAACTTGAAGAGGCGCTGGAAATCACAGTCTACGACGACGCCGACTCAGTGGCATCCGGCACCGTCGAGCACGGAAACTACGACCACACACACATCCGCACAAAGCGTCAAGGCGCTGCTATCAGCTTGCAATCCAACGCTTTCAAGGTCTTGCGTGATCTTGACCCACAGCTCGCAGAGAGAGTCTACGCTTCGGGATTACCTTGCAAAGGATTTACTTGGAAAACCGCGGGTGATTGGCTGCTTGGTAACGAGAACTTACAAGCTCACATCATCTCGCGGCCGCTGCTTGTCGAGAGCTTGCAGGAGGCTCTGCCCAAAGGGACAGTCGTCTATCGTACAGTCTCCGAGGTGAAGGCGAGTGCTCGCGGCAAGCCCACAGTGACGTTCAGCGATGGCGGGATAGAGCAAGCAGATTTGGTGATTGGAGCGGACGGCATCCGAAGTCCGGTCAGGAAGAGTCTCTTTGGCAAGGAAGAAGCGACCAGTCCTGTGCACCTCGGCCATGTTGTCGTTGGCCCAGTTCTCGAGCTCGAAAACCCACTCCCAAAGTCTTACCTTGATGAGCCCAGAGTCGTCTTCATCCACGGTCCCAACGCGACGTTCGGGTACTGTGGTCTCTCACTAGCAACACCTAACAAAGTCCTCTACTTTTCTTTCTACGACTCGGACCTCCCACCTCGCGGGCAAGCATTGGATTACCAGCGCCTTACTGCAGAGACCCGCGAACGCCACAAAGATTGGAAGGATCCGATCTTGATCAGATGCCTGAACGAAGCTACGGTCGACAACTTATACACAATCTTCTACCTTCCGGACCTACCCTACTGGGGCCGCGATAGCTGCGTGCTATTCGGCGACGCTGCCCATGTCATGACTCCGGCGAGTGGGCAGGGCGGATCGCAGGCTTTTGAGGATGGGCAAACGCTGGCTTTACTTCTTGCGGAATTCATAGAGAGGTCTTCCAAGGACATGGCAATAGAGAAGGCTATCCAAGGCATTTTCGACATCAGATCACCACACGTCTATAAGATCAAGGCTGACGGACTTGCGATGAAGGAGCCGGTGAGGCCCTGGTCGTGGGCGACGACGGCGATGGTATATTCGTTCTTTTTTGTCATGACAAAGGCGAAGTGGCTGTCGAGCTTTTTTGGACAGACTGTGTATCCGGCCCATGTGTGGGATGCGAAGGAGGAGGTGAGGAAGTACGTTGCTGCTGGTGCGTAGAGATCTTGACTCGCAATGGATTGATGACTCTGCTCAACTTTCTCCTTATCTTTGCACGGTCTCTAATGATGGCGAAAGAGATGTTGGACAGCAGGAGGTTTCACGAGAGGAGTCCCACTACCCATCGCCCTTCATGATTGACCCATCGCATACTCAAGCATCTTCTATGCAAGGAGAAGGCAGTTGAATTATCACGAAGATCTTCCTCTCCCAGAGATAAACTTTTGATGGCACGTATTGACCCACGTATTGACAGAACAGGAGATGAGTATGATTTTACCAGTCCCGGCGGATGCACCCAAGTGGTCATGCAGAGAGTTCCCAAACAGTCCAAGCCGCCCATCACCAATACCAATCTCGATTAAGCCAGTAACTCCCTCGCAACAGCCGGCGAGTTGATATAAGCAATCCCTTCCTTCCGATACGTATCATCCTCGAGATAACACCGCGTCGCATTCAAAACCATGTTCACCGGCTTCTCCACATCATACTTAGGCCAATACGGCAGCTCCGTCTCACCTACCACATCCTCATCCCCAGCCTCAGAATTAGGATCCAAATCATACACGAACCTCACATACGCCGCTGCGATCTTCCTCCCCAACTCCACATGCGAATCAAACTTCGGCGAAGGGCCAAGCAAGCCGGAGATATTCTGGAAGCTGAACGCGACGTTGTCGAAGTGCTGCACGCCTTGCGCTTCTGTCCGGTTCCAGAGCCTTTGGTCGAAGCGGTAGCTGTACACTGGCTGCGACCCGCCTGGCGGACTGGAATAGAGCTCGCACATTTTGCGGTGCCCGGAGATCATTACTAGGTCGCCGCCGATGGTTGCGCCGCGCCGCCATTGGGTGCCGTTTTGCACATTTGTGAGGCGAGAGCAGTTCGTGATCGAGTATGGTGGGGCGGCGCAGGGGTCGTCGGGGTAGAGGGAGAGGAGATGACGTATCGTGGGAGGGGAGAGAGCGTAGGAGCGCCAGCTGGCGAAGGCGTGTTCGAGATCGTCCGCTGTTTCGGGCACGGGTGTGCTTGGTCGGAAGTTCATGCCTTCGTCTGTGTTGGAGCCGATGAGGAGTGGTACCGAAACGAATTTTCCTTCGGGCATCAGTTGGCTAGGGTAGCCGGTCAGAAAGTCTCCATCGACTAAGGGATTCCAGACTTGGTTTGGTTGGGCTGCGAAGAGCTCATCCTGGCTCAGGCCGCGGAGGCATGCTAGTTGATCTGTTGCGCCCCAGCAGCCTACCGTGCGAGTGAGATTTTCGACGGCGGCGGAATAATACGGAAGAGGTTGGATCTGAGCTCCAGTCGGCCCACCGCTCTCCATAATCGCTCCTCTGTACAGCCCATCATCGCGGCCGTCAGTACTGAAGAGATGGTACGCAATGCTTTGCGCTCCGGCACTCTCGCCCCAGACAACGACACGACGCGGATCGCCACCAAAAGCAGCAATGTTCTCTTGAACCCATTGTAGAGCGAGTCTTTGATCTAGCAGACCGGCGTTGCTCGATCCTTCCGCGAGGAGCTGAGGCGTTTGCAGGAAGCCGTACATATTCAGGCGGTAGTTCATCGCCACGGCAATGACGGGCTGGCCCATTTCCTGGCTCACTTTGACGATGCCGGAGAGATTGTACTGCGGATCTGCGACTGAACCGGTGTAGAGACCGCCACCGTAAATCCAGACGAGCACGGGAAGAGGTTCTGTGTGGTTGCCTCCTGCAGGGCGGACGATGTTGAGATTGAGGCAGTCCTCGGACATGTTGAAGTTGCCACGCCATTGCATGCAGCTATAGCCTTGTTGCGTGGAATCATGAGTTCCGTTGAAGGAGGTGTTGAGGCTTTGTGGATGACGGAATCGAAGGTCGCCTATTGGTGGTTGGGCGAAGGGGATCCCGAGAAAGGCGTCTTGATCCCATTGTGAGAGGTGTTTGCCTTGGTATGTCCCATTCAATGTTGTTGCGCTTGGGCCTTGAGATGATAGGACGAGACTTTGGCAAAGCGTGACCAGACTCAGTATGCAAAGACGAAAAATCATGATGTCGCTGCAGGCTATTTTCGCATAGCGGAAGAGGCGAAATCGGCGTGGTGTTACCTCTCAAATATCGCAACTTGGCTAAAGGGGCATTATTTATCGTGCCCGTGAGATCCACTTCATACCCATATTGCCATGAGGTTCTGGAGAATCGGTAATCTCATATTGACGATCGTCGTCGTCTCGTAGCAGCCTCATTGGAGGGAAAAAGCGACCCCAACAGATGAAGTGAAGTTTTGCGGGGTTTTGATGGGGAAGAAACCCCGCGTGGAGTGTAGATGGTCGACGATACTCCACCGTGACGGAAAAACTAGAGCGTCAGTGCGGTTGAAGCGGCGAGCGTAGTTCAGAAGTCGTGAGTGAGAGACTCCACCCTCACGGAGATACTGATAAAGTGTCAATGCGGTTCAAGCGGCGAGCGGGATGTGAATGTCGCAAGAGATAAAAGCGCTTCATCGTTGAAAGCTCGTTGACTCATTTCATTAAGGCGATGGCCCAGATAAGCTAATAGCTAATCCTGTCTACGTTTGTAACGATTCGCAGTTCCCTACCCAATGTCGTTTTCATTCCCTTTCTCTCTTCAAGCAACACACTCCAAGAAGACCTTCCTCATACGCCCACTCCTCAGCGCACCGTAAATCGTGCTGATCCTCTTACCAAGCGTAACCTTCTCACCCGCCGATGCTCTCACACCATCGCGCTCGGCGCCGGCGAAAGTCGGGTGCTCGACGAGACCACGGTGAAGGGGCACGTTGAGCTCATGGCGCACGAAGCGGTACATGGTCGCGGAGCCGTGACCGAGGTATTCAAGTGTCGGAGGCCCTTGGCTGGAGAAGCGCACGCGCGTGTCGCGGACGCTGGATGTGATGGTCTTATGCAGGTCGGAGACGAAGGAGCCGAGAGCGCCAAAGGCATTGTTCTCTGCCGCTTTGGGGGAGGCGAGGAGCGCTTTGGTAAGTGGGACCATAGTTGCCTCAGCGGCGATGCGGGCTCGCTCGTCGAGCGCTTTGCTCTTTGCGGAGGTGAGGCCGGCTTTGACAGCACCGAAGACTTCGGTCCAGAGGGTGTTGAGCTCTGCTGGGTTGATCGTGGATGCAAAGGCTTGTTCGAAAGCCGGGCGGGCCTGTTTCTCGATCGCGGTCGTGTACTCGATGTAGAGGACGTGAAGGTCCAAAGCTTGGCAGACGGCGTAGATGAAGGCGGAAGTCATGAGAGAGACCAGCTCGACGGCGTCCTGGGTGTAGCGGGCGGAGATGAGGGCGAGAGAGTTGACAGCCTGGTTGTGCATCTCGGCCGACTGGACGTGAGTGCTCACTGGGTTGGCGAGGAAGGCGAGCTCGGACTGGTAGGCAGCCATGTTGATGTCAATACCCTTGAAAGTGTAGGAAAGATCTGGGTCGTCGAAGCAGAGGTTGGGAGAGAGAATGTGGTTAAGCTGAGGGTTGATGAGCTCAGTGCACTGCGCGAACATGAGCTTGCCGAACATCTGAAGGGTCAAGCGAGTCTTCTCCATAGCTGATGTGACGGCGGCAGCTTGGAAGTTGCCACCGTGGTGGACCATGCTCGCTTGGGGATCAACGAGGGGGTTGTCGGTTGTGGAGTTCAGCTCAACCTCGAGTTGACGAGCGGAAAGAAGGAGATCTTCCAATTGAGGACCAATCCATTGAGAAGAAGTGCGCAAAGCGTACCTGTCTTGGTATAGACCAGCGGTGTGAGAATCCTTGCCAACGACGAGCTTCGAGGTCTCGAGCATCCTGAAGATATTGGCACCGGCTTCCTTCTGACCTGGGTGAGGACGAATATCCGCAATGAATGGGTGCCAGTTGTCTGCAGATCCACGCATGGCCTCAGTGCACATGGCCGTGACGACTTGGGTGGCGAGTGCCAGATATTGAGTCTCGTGCAGCGCCATCGTGGCACCAGCAACGCTGACTGCAGTTCCGTTCATCAGACCAAGACCTTCTTTTGGCATCATAGTGGTGGGTGTGAGGCCAGCAAGCTGGATGGCACGGTCTGCGCTGATGACTTTGCGCTCTCCATTTGGCATGCGGCAGTCGAGGAAAATGTCGTGGTTGCCTTCGAGGGCGCCAGCGATGTAAGAGAGCGGCGACAAGTCTCCGGACGCCGAGATTGAGCCGCGGAGAGGAATGACAGGAACGAAGTCGTGGTTCAGGAGTGTGGCGATGTTTTCGACAACAGTCAGGCGTACGGCACTGTGGCCACGAAGAAGTGAGTTGATTCTGGCGAGCATCGTGCCTCGTACCACGGGACGGGGAAGGTTGTGGGGTTTGAGGCCGAGAGAGCCCTCGGGGAAGTCATCGTTGGACTGTCCCAAGTCTGATGGCAATAATACGCCGGAGTTCTGGTGTTGGATTAAGGCTCTTTGCATGCTGACAAAGTCGTTGCTGCGGGTGTCTGCGCTGCCGCCGTAGCCGGTATTGATGCCTTGGATCTGTCAGTCGGGGAAAGAGAAAAATGTAGCTAACAGATATTTACCATAGACGACCTCGCCCTTTTCTAGGTGCTGCTTCAAGAATTCTACACTGCCATTGACGCGATCTCTGATCTTGTCCTCTGTGCTTATCTGGATGGGTGCATTGTACCTATGATCACCACGTCAGTCATCCCAACGAAAGCTCGACAGTAAATCCATGCTACCGATCTAATGACAAAACAAAATGGCATGATACCACTTACTGTGCTACTGCGACCAACTCGGCCAGACTCAAGTCATCACCGGACACGACGATTGGGACATCGCGAGATACGACGCCGTTCTTGTTGCCAAGGGACTTTTCCAGGATACGGTGATGGGCACACAACCACTCAAGATGGCTGTTTGTTTGTGAATTGGCTGAGGCAGCGCTGGATTTGGTAGTATCATGTCCGTCCGCAGGTTCCGGGTTGGGAGTTGGAGGCAGGTTGACATGGCCTGCCACGCGGTCGTAGGCGTGGTGTGGAATACTGGTCATCTCGTTGGAGGCGGGCCCGTGGACCGTCATTATTATATGGGTATGTATGAGGCTGAGATGGATTGGACAGGGGCGAGAGGTGGAATGCAGAAATAAAAGGAGGCGAGGGATGGGAGGGAGGAGAGGGTTGCGGGCTTATAAAATACCTATTGTTTGTCAAACTCGCGGCCTCAATGGGCAGGAGCCATGCGACGGCGGCATTATTGTTGCCAACCCTCAACATGTGACTTGATGGCATCGCAAACCCGCAATAATCCTATCTGTCAGAGAGGGTGAGAGGGTCTTTGCTGCTCGCCAGCTCTCTGTCTCCTCTCTCCAAGGCCCTCACCGCACCGTACCGTGTCTCTGGCCCTACTGAAACCTTGATGCCCCTGCACCTCGCGGGCTTAGCACAAGCAGCTTGCCTAATGAGAATGTCGGTGCGGACGCGGATTGGCTCGCCAGGCTGCGATGGGAAATAGCAGTGCATCCTGTGACTGCAACATCACAGGTATAAGCCGAGACGTCGAGTTGTCATGGAGCGAAGGCATCCGAGAAAGTCTCACTGCCTTGGGTGGAGGCCCCTCGACTGCGCGGGTTAACAGCCCTAAGCCGCATGCTGGTTTGGGTGAGAAGTATGTTTGACCGAGGCCAGAATTGCCAAAAACAGTGATGCCAATCTCGCGCAAACTCACTCTCTCGCGGCGCAATTCTGTATCTTTGCTTTTGACTTGTTTCTCTCGCAAGCCATTGCATCCGACATACATTTCTCACGTCACGGTTGACGGCGGTCGAGCAAGGCAAGCGGCGGATGATGACAACAAGGCTTCATGCTCGCCCACGTCGCCAGACCATCTCGATCTTTGCTGACCTGCCTTCCCTTTTCGACGATTGCACTGGTCGAGAATCGCTTTCGGTCTGTTATAGATCGGCCCTATCGACACGAACACAGGCAGCATCCACGAAGGGAAGATACGAAAAGCTTAGCAGCACGCGCGCATTCAACGAACGCTGTGCGTGTGCCTCCGTGGGCTGTTGAGACACGAAGGAGCCATCCCCGATTCGCCCGGCCATGTCACCACCTACATGTACCTGAAAGTAGGTACCCATCTGTTCCCCCCTTCATCTACACCATACACCCTCAATCGTCGCCTTTCTCATATCATCACTCCTGGTTCCATGGCCTTGGGTCTGATACACCGCGACATGCCAAGCTGGAAGTGCATATCATGTACCTACCTATAATCTCTGCAGCACCCCTTTCGACACCGCCACATGGGAAGCCAAACAAATCAGTTCCCCTGCAGGGCTGGCTTGTCGGTGTGCTGAACGATGTGATTGGAAGACGCGAGCATAATCTCGCATATACGTGCTTTAACTTTCTCGCTCCGTTGATACACGCGACCACCACTTCTACACAGGTAGGAGCCGACATACTCAAATGCAAACGCCACTGCTACACCGAATGCCACCGCCACTTCAGTGCATGAAGATTTCCACCGACACCTCGTTGCTCCATCCGGCTTCCTCTCCCATCTCCGCCCACGCCCGCTGGACGTCTACCTCGAGCACTTTCCCGCAAACCTCGTTCACCTTCACACACCCGAACGGCACCGGCTGGCCGAATATCATCACCATGAAATCCTCCTTCACCTGCCTCGCTTCCAGGTCGGAAACATAAAGTCCTAGCACGCCGAGCGCTTTGAGCGAAACCCACGCGCGCAATCGCCCGTTCTCCTCGATGTAGACGTCGCTCCCGCTGATTGCTGCTGGGCCCGTCATCTTGCCCAGCAGACCCATGATTGACACCGACACTGGCTTGTCGCGCAGCGTGAATGGGCGGAGAGGGTGGGCTGTGAGGATCTCCCAGCCGCGTTGGTCGAGTTCTAGCCCTACCATGTTGACCGTCGTGCTGTTGGAGTCGCGGTGCATGGGCTTGGAGACCTCGCCTGTCGTGAATGCGGAGACGATGTAGGAGCCGCTTTCGGTGCCTGAGAAGGCGTCCAGATGGATGAACTCGCTCAGGGGTTGAGTCGTGACGTTGAACACGCCCAGAACGGCTGACCCGGTGTGTGCGAGGCCGACGTAGGTTGCGATCTTGAGGAGCGCTGAGGCGTTGTACTCATTGTATGGATCAGTGGCTTTGCCTACGGTGTGAGGGCGTAGGATGACCGTCTTCCCGCGCGTGGTAGGCGCTGTGAGCTGGTTGAGCAGAGGTAGGTCGTGCTTCCCCGGTGTGTCCGTGAAGTAGATGGGTCCGCCGGAGACTGCGCGCGCGGCGGCGTGGAAGGCAGCCCACGGATGGGACGTCTGGAACATGTCCCAGTCTGGCAGGACGTTCAAGTGCTGCGTGAGAAGGCTGTTGTGGGCGTTGCAGAAAATGTGCCACGGGTGCGAAGCGTCGATTTCCGGGAAGAAGTCATCGCTGTTGCGGACGAGTAGACGAGGTTTGTTTCGCGGCAGCTGAGAGTGGAACAGCAGTTCTGGAGACTGCGACATGCAACTGATGGCGCGAGAAGAAAAGTGTCGAAGGTGGGCGATGGTCCAGGCATCTTGATACTCCGTGATCATCGATCTGCGGTCGGGAGCGTGCAGGAGCATGCTCAAGAAGAATTGCGCATCGGTTTTGGCGCTGTCGATTCCCACGCTGGAGAGGAACGAGTAGAAGTCACTGTACATGCGCTGGGCATCTTCCGGCGCAACGACGGTAAACTTGCCGCCTGCCACACCTGTCTCTTTCTCGACCTCGATGGTTTTGTAGTTGTCTGCGATCCAGCCTTGCGGGCTCACGCCGCCCCAGTACCCAAGGATGGCGTGCCAAACCGCAATGTGTTTGATGTTTGGGTGGCTATTGCGGATATCTGTCGTGAGAGACTTGAGCCCAGAGGGAAATCCCTCCTTGTTTGCCTCGAAGTCCGTCCAGCCTCGTTGGAATTGCGTCTCACCTGATGAGAGCGATTGCCAGTTGTCGTCTATGATCAGGTTTGTCACGTTGATATCGTGCTTCGAGAGTTCGTCAAGAGCGTGGGTGATTTTGTCCGCATTGAGGTCTTGACCCAGGCCGTTCCAGGTGCAGTAGCTTAGGCCGTCGTACCACTGTAAAGATCATTAATAAACAGCCCCGTTGCATAAGCACGGTAGTATGCTCACCTCTTCAAGCCATTCTGGTCGCACCTTCTCGTCCATTAGAGCGTCAACATCCGCTTGCACGGCCGCAGAGCCATTGTCCGCGACTACCTTGCGGGCATGATACATGACAGCACAGTTCGCTACCTCAAAGCTCTCTGCAACAGCAACGAGAACCTTACTAGTGCCCGCTTCAGTCTTGTCATTGCGGCCTTTGATAATCAAATTCCCGTCTTCGTCGTTGAAGAATGTCGTGAGGATATCCTGAACGCCACTGATTGCTAGGCAGACAACGTGCATCCCGTCAGTGCGACAGAATGATACGAGCACGCCGTCTTTGTCGATGCTGAAGTGGGTCTTGCCTTGCCGGGGAGCTAGCCAAGGGCTCCAGAGACGTACGAGACTGAACCAGCGACTGAGCTGTGTAGCCTTGCCGATTTGATGGTGGCTCCATCCAGAATCATTCCCTTTGGCTGGACTGACGGGACAGGTCAGGGAGTACAGCAGGGTGTCGTCAGTTTCTGGTCTCTCGGGAGTGATGTTGATATCTGAGCTCAGTCCGGAGAAGAAATGCTTGAAATCGTGCTGCGTTCCTTGCTCAAACTGCCGGCCTTGATAGTTGAGTTCGCCGTCTGCAATCCCTGCGCTCTCTTTCACCCATTGCCACCCTTTGTCAGTAGCCATCTGAAATTTGACGGTGAAGTTGATCGTCCGGGCTTCTTGAGGAACGCCATGAAGCTCGCCCTCAAACCAGAACCTCGACAGACTCCGGTCCGAAGGCTGTCCAACCAGCATGACATCGTCGTAAACCCTCGTTGGCTTCAAGGGCAGCTCTGACCACTGAGAAATGCCTTTGTGATCATGCCATAGGCAGACTTTAGGCTGATCATCACTCAGCAGGCTCGGGCTGGTCGTTTCAAGGAGCACTGCGAATTTCACAGACGTATTCTCTTTCGCCACCTGAGTGACTTGGGCAAGTGGCGGAATGCATGTGACACGAGCGTCGACTCCTTCAGCTTCGCTACTGGCTGGGTAGAGGGCAGGTTTCCTGGTGGGTGGAAGCTGCTCTGGCAAGAGATCGGTCATCTCGGATACTGGCTTGGGCGGGTAGACTCGTTGGCCGGTGTTTGTGTCACAGTCTGTGTTCGGTCAGAGTGATGCTACGATACGTGGATTGGAAGCGTGGAGGGTTTATGGCTCGCTACCTTATGGAGAATGGGAAGGTGGAGTAAGATCACAACGTACAGCCGAAAGAAATGCCTTTCTGTTTAGCTCGTTTGATGACCATCTGGACGATGAGGGCTTCAAAACGGTAGTAGCTAATAGAGCGTTGTTCGGCAGCGACGGCCAACAACAACAGAGCAAATGGATGGTGTGTCTGAGCTGTTCCTTTCGAAAATCGATTCTATGATGAGAAGTAGACTGTCTGCATCATGCCACCAACACCGACCATACATCCCAACGTCACCTCATCGCCTCATCGCCTCTCTCCACAATCCTACTCCACGCCAGCTTCCCAAACAGGCAATCCCGAGGTTCTGTCGATCCCCAGAGCTCGAAGCTCTACAAATTCTCCGCCCAGCTTTTTCGACCGCCCAACCCAAGCAAACTATCTGCACTTTGCTGCACTGTCGGCGCAATGCTCGAATCGATCTGTGCACTACCGCTCTCGGACGAGCTCTTCGCTCAGGTGGTCCATCCCACTGAGCCATTGCTCACCGTTGGCCTGAGCAGCGGCCACGTCTCGACATTGAAGCTGCCGCCCGTTGACGACGATGAGTCCTACGAAAAAACACCAGGGAGAAGAGGAAGCAATGGCACGGATGTAATTGACACCGCCTGGAGAACCAGAAGACACCAAGGCAGCTGTCGCACGCTCGCCTACAGCATTGACGGTCGCCAGCTCTACTCTGCCGGCACCGACGGCCTCGTCAAAGCCGCAGACAGCGAGACCGGACGAGTGACCGGCAAGCTCGCCATCCCTAAACCCGCGTCTTCCAGTGAGGACGTCGATGCGCCTACCCTCATTCACGCACTCAACCCGCAAACGCTCCTTCTCGCTACCGACTCTGGCGCTCTGCACCTGTACGATCTTCGCGACCCAGCGCCCACTCTTCCCATCGTTGATTCCAAGACCGCCTTCACGACTGGCCGGCCAGCAGCTACCCACTATCCTCACAATGACTGCATCACGTCCCTGTCACCGCTGCCCGCCTCTGAGACTTCCACCTCCGGCTTCAGCAAGCAGTGGATCTCGACTGGTGGCACCACCCTCGCGCTAACCGACGTGCGCCGCGGAGTGCTTGTCAAGAGTGAGGACCAAGAAGAAATTCTGCTCTCCTCGCTGTACATGACGAACCTTCCGGCCAAGAAAAGCAGAGGATCATCGAAAGAGAAAGCCCTTGTGGGCGGCGGAGACGGTGTCATCACTCTGTGGGAGAAGGGTCAATGGGACGATCAGGACGAGCGCATCATTGTGAGCAAAGAGAAGGAGACGCTGGACTGCATGACAGAGATCCCGAGCGGCATCGGTGGATTTGGCAAGAAAGTTGCTGTCGGTCTTGGTGATGGCAAGATCCGTTTCGTGACGCTTGGGCAGAAAAAGGTGGTGGGAGAGGTGCAACACGACGAGATTGAAGGCGTTATTGGACTGGACTTTGATATTGGTGGCAGAATGATCAGTGGTGGTGGATCGATTGTGAAGGTCTGGCAAGAGCCTATGACCACCGGCGGAGAGGATGAAGAAGAGGGGGATAGCGATGACGAAGCTGGTGGTGCGGCAGCTAAGAGACCGGCCGTTGATTCAGACGACGACAGCGACGCTGGCGAGGCTGCGTACGATAGCAGTGATGAGGAGAAGTCAAAGAGGAAAAAGAGAAAGAGGGGAAAAGGTCCCGCCCAGGGAAATAACTTCTCTTTCTCAGGGTTGGATTAGGGCAATTGCTGTTTTCTTTATTTGCGATGATACCCACGAGGACGACTGGTACGTACAGGACTGGATTGAAATTCATCTGTTGCATCCTCAACACTGATCCGATCTACTGGCAATTTTGCTGGTCTGTTCTATGATGGGAGGCATGTTTGATGGATGTGATCATGGGCGATTGCCGCTCGACTCGTTTCAACGCCACGAGGAATCGATATGGACGCACTATGACAGCAACTGCCCTCGTAGTGTAACATGTTTCTTCCCCGACTCTTGGAGCGTTAGCGCCTCATATTGCCAAATGTAGGCTTAACTGTCCATTTAGCCTCGCAGAAACAGCAACAAGACGTCAACACCACCTTGGCGCATCACAGCGGTATGGTTCTGGGCTTCGTTTAGCTGTGGCAGAGATACATAGCCTTCTTGATGCTCGTGCAATTTGGAACCTACAAAGCGTTCGCTCGGACTATACTTAGTTACTCCTCGAAATTTCGATTTTTTCGGAGAAATTTTACTAACCCTAATTTTCTATCTTTAACCCGAATAATTTCCGGCTTTTAAAAATAATAGAAAAATACTTCGGGCCTTACTATACTATATAAAAATACTATACTCTAATAAATAATTAGGGATACTTAGATAATATAATTAGAAAATTAAAGAATTAACTAAAACTAAAAGATTTAGTACCTATAGAATTATATAAGCTTAGCTAGAATCATTCCGAGTAGTTTAGACTTGGTTTTAGTTTATATCTAAGTCTTAAGTCTATAGAAAATCTAATAAAGCTAAAATAATTCTTAGAAGTTTAATTACTAGCTAACTAATAAAAGTATTAGATTATTAGAATCTAAGTTAGACTAATACTAGAAATTAGTAATATATATTAGATATAAACTATAATATACTTATATATATACTTAAATAGTAAATACTAAGATATATAATACTAAATACTAAACTAGTAAATAGAAATTAAAACTTAAAAGTTTATAGCTATAGTTCTAGAATTATTTAGGCTTAGCTAGAATTTATCTTTAAACTTTAGATTTAGTTTTAGCTTCTATTAAAGTCTTAAGTTTAGAAAAATTCTAGCTAAGCTTAAAAAATTCTTAGAAGTTTCTCTATTAAATAACTATTTAAAGTATTAGAATATTAGATATTTTTTTAGATAAGTATTAGAGTCTAGTAATATTTAGTTATAAAAGACTCTAATTAACTTATAATAAAACTAAGATAGTAATAATCGATTTATCTAATATTTAACTCTAGAGTTATTAAATAGAAAGTAAAGTTCTTAGTAGCTTTCTAGATTAATCTAATTTTAATATAGTATTCTATATTTTTTAAGTATAGTATTAATATAGATTTACTATATAGGAAACTACTAAAATCTTTTAAAAAATTAAAGTTAGCTTTTAAAAATTATAATAGTTTTATCTAAGCTTAGTTATACTAACTAAATATATTAAACTTAAATATATTAGGGGTTCTAGAATTTTTAGGAACTATTCTTTTTTATCTATAGTATATTATAGCTTAAATTATACTATTAGCTTAGTAGCTAGGGTTAGGAAATTCTAATACTTTCTAGAAAATTAGAAAAGTTAGAAGTTAATAAAATTTTAAAAGTACTATAAATATTTTAGAGTTATTTTATATTAAAATATACTTTTTTAAACCTTTTTAATTAATAGAAAGATATAAAGATAATTCTAGTTAGAAAA